>PVHP010001078.1:0-116037 GCA_004024765.1 Zapus hudsonius
GAAGAATGGTGGGGATATAGCCTGCTGCATCCCAGACCCAGAAGTTGGATAGAGTGCCCTCTAGTGCCTTCAGGTTGTAATGGCATCTGTTTGGAATCCAGATTGCCTTTTCTTCTTTCTTTCTTTCTTTCCTTTCTTTCTTTCTTTCTTTCTTTCTTTCTTTCTTTCTTTCTTTCTTTCTTTCTTTCTTTCTTTCTTTCTTTCTTTCTTTCTTTCTTTCTTTCTTTCTTTCTTTCTTTCTTTCTTTCTTTTTAAATTTATTGTCCATAATGAGTTACAACATTTAGTGGGCAAACAATGAGTTGTTATCCCCAATTCCCCGCTGCCCTCCCCTCCCCCCTCCACTGGATAACCTCCTCCATGGGTCGTCTGTATCAGTCCTTGTGACAGGGGACCATTGCCTTTTCTTTGATCACATCTTCATAAAGCCATCAGCGAGAGCACTGATGTCCCCCAAAGGTCATGGATTTAGGAACTTGAATGCTTATTTTATGAGTAATAAATAATGAAAACTCGAGTTTGTGCAGCGCTTCTCCAGGAAGATCCAAACTTTATGGTTCTTAAACTTGATTGCTTGTCAGAATCTCAGAAAGTGTCAAGTTTGAACCCAATACAAATGTGCTGAGCACTTCACAGTGTTGTCCCTCCTCACATCTCCTTTCTCTGAGCCCTGGAGCCAGCAAGCAGGCAGGTGCTGTGTGATGCTGGCCCTGGCTGCTGGCTCACGGAAGGCCAATTAGACCATGGGCTCTGGAGACAGCCTCTGGATGACAGGTGCTGTTCTGCGTTGGCCTCTTTACCTAAGGACACTGGCAGGTGGGGCAGAGAACAGGTCTTCCCCAAGGTAATGCAGCTACAAGACACAGATGGGCACCGGCATCTTTCTAGCAGAGACCAGTTTGACTTTGAGGCCCATATGGAGAAATCTGCACTCTGACTCACTTTGCCTGGGCTTGGGGCTCCTGACCTCAGTGGCTCTTGGTTCAGACACAGGCCTGTATCCAACAGGAGCTGTTCTTGAGATTGTTTGCTTAAATCAATAGGCGTGTGTGTGTGTGTGTGTGTGTGTGCGTGCGTGCGTGCGCGCGCGCACGCGTTGTGCATACATATGCAAGCATGTTTTTCTTTCCTGCTCTTTGGATCTAGGAGGATGGGACCAGAGCTGGAAGGGGCTACATGAAGGAAGTGGCTCCCAAGAACAAAGACCACACGGCTGCAGCAGTGCCAGGAGACGAAGAATTCCAGAAGGAATCCTCTTTCCACCTGGATTCTCCTCTTTTCTCAAGCCACTTGGAGTTAGCTTTTCTGTCGCTTATGATCAAATGATTTCTGACTAATACAGAAGCAGAGAGGAAAAAAATCAACAAATCAGACACATAGAGAGAAGCAGCGACCAGAAACCTCATGCGTTCCAGAAGACAGCACAACCTCTGAGTGCCATCCAGGCCCTCCCGAGGCTTGGCTTGCCTGTCAGCCCCAAAGAGTCACTTTTCCACGTGAACTTTCTTCTGTCAATCAAAAATGATGTAGCTCAGCAGATAGGAAACAGATCATATGGGGCGGCTCTGCCTCTGCAGGGTAGAGGGGCCTTCAGCCACCCCCCAACCTCCTTGACACTCCAAAGGACTTTGGGGTTCCAGGGAGCACAGTCTGAAAACCTGGGTCCTTGTACACCACAGGTGGGTCCTGCTCTGTATCTCTGCTCTGCCCTAGATCAGAGGCACACTTCTAAACAAAAGTACTCAAGCTCTGAGGGCAACGTCTCGAGTTTTCTCAGGGCATCAAAGTAGAGGGCACTCCATGTCGTTTCCCGTAGCAACCATCTCCCACAATCAAGCCTGTCCTTTTCCAGGAATATACCAGTTGGCCCCAGAGGTTGGCCAGCAGCTGGAAAGGTTTGTGTTTCTCCTGGTTCCTGGGACTTGGAGGTCCACTTTATGGAGCACGACCATCATGACAGTTTACAAAGTCATGCTGCCTATGACAGCTCTGAACACACTTAGGGCTGAGTGATCCAGCCATTTATTCAGCAAACAGCTGCTGAGCCCCCCCCCCTCTGTGTGTGTGTGTGTGTGTGTGTGTGTGTGTGTGTGTGTGTGTGTGTGTCTGGTCAGTTCACTGGCTATGAGCTTGGGGAGCAGTGTGTAAGCCTGGGCAAGGTATGCTACCACCCTGAGCCCCAGTTCTTCTAGCTGTAAAGGAGACACAGTTAGGCTGACCTTGTAGGGATGTTGGGATGAAACGTGTGTGCGCTGAGCTCAGGGCCCAGCAAGCATCTGAGAAACTGAAGCTATTGTTGTGTGGAAGAGGATGGCTTGAGTTCTGCCTGCACAGATTGTAAAACCCGAAGGACGTGCTATGGTGTGGGTGCCTAGGTGGAAATCCTGGCACATCACTCATTGAATGACCTTGGACAAATTCCTTCATTGCTGAGAGCCTCAGTTTCCCCACCTGAAAATCTCAGACAGCAGCTTCCATCCCTACAGGTCTTGTCACGAGGGGCATGCTGACAAACCAGTGTCCCACTTAGCAGTGTTACTCCATCTACCTGCCCCTTCACTGTTGTGACTGCTGATGGGACCATAAGCTATCATGTGACCCTTCCTCTTTCACCGAGGGTGAGACCCAAAGGTGGACAGCAGGGACCAGGGACGTGGCCTTTCACCATCACAGCAGGCACCTTTGGTCTTGGTTGAAGAGTAGGTTTATTCTTTTATCAGGGAAGAGGAATGACAAGGGTCCCAAAGTCAGGGCCACCCACATCCTGAGGTTGGGCTCAGCGTCTTATCTCAATAGGAGTTGATGGCCCAATATTCATAGAAACCTTGTTTTCCATTTGGGGACTTGGGATATATTTAAGATCATCTCTGTCACAATGTGAATCATATCCACCTCCACCCTGCAACACTTACTCTGAGAGACTTAAAGGATGCAGGTGACATTTGGGACCCTGACAGTGACATTCTTTTCCAGACAAGCTCACCTTAGCGGCCTGTCTCTGAAATATCCATACTTCCCAGGCCAAGAAATCTGGTCCCACACTTTTTTTAAAAGACTAATTTGGATAGATTGCCAGCATTTATAAAATCAAGAGATTTCACATAAAAAGCTGGAATTTGGACTTCTGGAAAAAGCTAGAACATCTGCCAGCACCAGGCCTGCGTTCTCCCAGGCGCGTTGGCTGAGGTTCATGCTTGGAACGACGTGCTCCGAGCACTGCAGATCTACTTCCTCTGCCACCCTGGCACTGAGGGCGAAGGGCAGCTGCCACACTTTATTATGCAGTCACACCCACTTTCTTCACCTCAGGGACAGCGTGGATCGGGGCTCTTTTGTCTGGGGAGATGGCTCAGTCATTAAAATGCTTGCTCTACGAGCATAAGGGCCGGAGTTTGGATCCGCAGCACCCACATAAAAGCTGGACCTGTAATGTCAGCACTGGGGCAACAGAGCCCGGAGGATCCCTGGGGCTTGCTGGCTGGCTAGTAGAGTTGAATCAGCGAGCTCCTGGTTCAGTGAGAGAGCTTGTCTCAAAAACTAAGGTAGACAGTGACTGAGGAAGATATCCTATGTTGACCTCTGGCCTCCACACACATGTACAAACATACAAATGCATAGACACACCATGCACACACATGCAAAAGTCAAAGAAAAGATAAGGGTTCTTGCTGTGTTGCCCAGGCTAGCCTTGAACTCCTGGGCTTGAGCAATCTTCCCTCCTCAACCTCCTAACTAGCTGGGATGACAGGTTTGGGCTACAGCACCAGGCAGTGGCAGGGTCCTCCATCTTGGTGATACTTTAGATTCTCTACAGATTTGTGGAACACACACACAGCCAAGCCTGGGGCCAGAGTTATGGCTGGAGGGGCCTAGGAACCTGCATCGCTCACAGGTCCCCTGGTAAGCTGATGCTCTTGGCCCTAGAAGCACATTTTGAGACTCCATTATGGGTAGCGGGTTCAACGCCAAACTGTGTGGGTTCAAATCCCAGCTCGGCTCCTCACCCTCTTTTATGTTAACCTGAGTCAGTGTCCTAACCTCTATGTGCATCATTTTCTCATATGTAACACAGGAATCCAGTGAGCTCAGCTTCCATGTATGCTGAGCTGGCACCTAAGAGGGTCTCGGTGACATTGCCGTGTGCTGCGACTCTCACCACCTGCCCTGCCTCCATGGGTCTGTGACTTTCAAATTCCTTTGACAATCAGTGTAGAACTGTTTATTTTGATGCCAACATTTTGGGGGGTAGAGTTTCTTCATAATTGGGGTGTGCCCAGCAAAGTATGCCTTGCATGAGAACATCGTTTGTCATGGTGGACTAGGGATTTAATACAGCTGTCCTGTGGATTCTAGGGGGGAGGGGGAGAAGAATGGAGGGACAGAAAGAGATCATGGTTGCAAGAGGCCCTGAGTGGGTCATACTGCTCAGTCCTTGGGAAGGATCCAGACCCATGCAAGAGGATCCGATCGGCAGCACATCTCTGATGCCCTCCTGGCAGTGGGGGAACGCATGTCACCGATGACCAAGAGAAATAAACAACATCTGGACACCCGTTTGCTCGCTTGCTTGCTCGGCCGCTCAGACTGCCACATGTGGGAGGCAGTCACCACGCTGGAGGCCGGCACATTCCTGCCTGGGGGCAGATTGCACCATCCCCTGCAAGGGCTGACCCTGGAGATGGAAGTGCAGCCGAAGAGGTCTCAGTTCCCTTGTCCCTTCTCAGTGCTGGCATGGGACACCCAGGGGTCTCCTGTCTAGCAAAACCCAAAGGCTTTAATCACAGCCATGTCGCCTCCAGCCCTTTAAGCTTCCATGCATAGCCCCAGGCCAATGTCTCCTCCAGTGCAGGCCCCCCAGACCTGACCTGTTCTTCTGTCCTTCTCCTGTTCTTCCTCCCCACAGCCGCTACATGTCAGGAAGGGCTTGTGCACATCGGATAAAAAGCCCAGAAGGTTGGACCAGCGCTGAATGGAGCCTGGAATAGTGGCACAATTTCTGGAAGGCAACTTGTCTGTCTTCTTTTCACACTCACAGAGGGCCTCAGTGGTGACTGCTCTGTCCCTGCCATGCCCCATGTGACAGGAAAGAACAGGTGTTCATGGGTGTCTGTGGACCCTCGTGACAGTGGCAACTTCAAGCTGACACCTGAGATCATATGGCCCCGGGTCCAAGCATGGAGAAGGCCTGAGCCCCTATCCAGCTGCTTCTGCCTGGCCTTCTAGAGTCTTTGATGGGATGGGAAGGAGGCCAGGGCAGGCTGCTGTGCAGCAAGTCTCTCCTCACACCAAATATAACCTCTGTTCCCATTCCTGAGGGACTCAGCCTGGGCCACCTGGTGTATTCTGCCTTCCTCATTCGAAGTTAGAGGTGTTCCCAGTGGAAAACCAGCAAGGTGGTGATGGGTTTCCTTGAATGGGCTTTCCTCGGGGGGTGGAGGGGTACAGCTTAGAGACTAGAAGCTGGGCAGTCGGTGCCTCCAGCTGGCTTCTCCCTTTCACCTCCCCACAACTCAGCACCCTCTGAGTCATGAATTCAGAATTATATAGCTACCCTGAGTGGAAACTGTCACAAAATTAGCTGGTCTGTGGAATGTCACAAAACTGCTGGATGAAAAAAATGTCAGAATGTTGTCAAGTATGCAAAATTTTGTAAGAAACTGTCTTGTCATTTTCCTAGAGGTCAACTTGAAAACTTGATAGGTCCATGTGGCTGCAAACACTCCTTTCTGGCCTGCGGGGAGGGTGTGTGAGTCTGGGTACTGAAGCTGTGTGTTTCAGCTGTTACTTCTGTGATGATTACTGCTATGCAATAGGTGCTTCATGTGTGCTCCTTGGATACTGCCGGGTGGGGAATGACTCTGCCTGGCAGTTCTGGCTCCTGGCTGTGGCCTTGTCTCTCACAGGGTGGTCTGGGATCATCTCTGAGCCTCTTGGATTATCATAGGCCATGGTGGGGACCTGTGTTTGGGGTATAGCCATGCTGGGTTGAGAGCCCGCCCGAGTGGGCACCCCCTACACCCTCACAGGGTTTGTGATTGTTTGGGTTCTTTGTGGTTGTGAGACCTCTCAGGAGGCTCTTTCATTTCCACTTTGATTAGCATATTTGTAGCAGTTAGGACCCTGTAGGACACCTCCAAGTAACAGATGCTCAGCACTACATGTGAGGGCAGTGATGCCCACTGTCCAAACACAGGAGGCCTCCATGCACCCTGGGGAGGATTTGGACATTGTGGGAGCTGTGAGCAGTGGGGAGCCCTGGTCTTCTACAGCTGACCACTCTCCACAGGTCCTGTCGCAGACAGGGAACCTGGTTCTTGTCCTTTGTTAGGTTGGCTCACAGCTTGCCATTTTGCAGAGCCCTCATCACTCCATGTCTCCACTTCTCTGTTGGGAAAACAAGGACTGGGAACCCGCTTTCAGACAGAAAAACACCCATCTCCCAAGGTGCAGTGGGATATGGGTGGGAAGGAGCTGAGCCTCTGGCTGAGGCCAGGATGGGTGAGGGAGGCTCCTGCCCTGTTGCTTCTGGTTCCTTAGTCTACCTCTGGAGGCAGCCTGGAGCAGAGGCATGGGTACTCCTAAAGTCCCACCAGGCTTATGGCAAGAGCAGAGAAGAGGCAGCATTTGGGGGCACTAGGTCTCCAAAGGCAGATGGCCAGAGTTCAAACCCATCCTGGCCTCTCTAAGCCTTCATTTCTCCTTCCTGTCCATGGGGATAATGGTCCTTGGATGTGGGGAGTTCAGTATGTGGCAGCAGGACCAGCAGAACGACAGCCATGAGGTGCCACACCACTCCCACACAGCCAAGACAACCCTCAGAAGCGGGTTTTATTTACTCACCTCACAGACAAGAAGGTAAGGCACAGAGAAAGTGGGTTGCCTAGACATACACAGCTCTCAGCGGTAAGTGGGACACAGAGCCAGACAATCTTAGAAACTGGCCATTGTTATTAAGAACTATGGAGAACCCCTCATATAGCTCCAACCTGAACACCCTCCACTTGTAAAATGAAAAGAACCATTGGAATAAGACCAGCTCCCAGTGTGGAGGGAACTGGCTCCATTGTCATGGATGCTCGGGAAGGAAGTTGGGTCTATGGGCTCCCTGAGTCAGGCCTGAGGGTGGCCTTAGCCTAGGATCCTGTCCATTTTCAGGGCCAGCCCAGACCTCTCAGCCTGGGGACTTGTAGATTTCAAGAGGTGACAGAATGGACTCCCCACTGCATTGGACTCACGGTGAGCATTATCAAGGTCTGACTGTCTAACCCTCTTCATGGGCTCTGCAAACCTCAGTATCAGGAAGAGCCCTGGATTGGACTCGTGTCCAAGTGTATGGATCTTCAGACAAGGCCCTGTCTGTCTCTGAGCCTCAGTGTCTTTACCTGTTGGGTGGGTGGTTAAACTCATGCTTCTAAGGGCCAGAGGTTGGCTCATCCATTCATCCATCTATCATTTCTTGAATACCTAGTATGTGTCAGGCTCCTTTTTGGGCTATAGGAACATAAGGGTGGAAAAAAAAAAGATAAGAAATGTCTCACTTGGGTTTTTGTGGATAATAAAGGTAAATACCAACCACAGATGAGACATTTGAGAAGTTAATACTCACCAGTGACTCTCCAATACTCTACACAGTGCCTGCTGCACATGCGTGCTCTGCAAGTATTCATCGCTCTAAAATTTGTGTCTACAGCTGAAAAAAAATCCCTACATCCTCCTTGTCCCCTGAATTGGAAGCCCATTCCTAGGCTTACTAGGAAGGGACCAGCGGTCATTTTTTTGCCACCCTCCCCCCATCCTCTCCAGGCTTGCAAGCACCAGTCCGCTGAGCACTGAAGAACGGCCTAGCAGTGACCAGCCTGGGCAGGCACATCCTCAGCTCCCGCACACAGGTGGGCTCCTGATTTGGAGGGGTCTGAAGGATAGGGAGATGGTCATTTTATTGAATACGTGTTTGTTGTCTGCCTGGGTCCACTGAGGATGGAGTGGAAAATAGTGAGAGGTCCAGGTGGGACAGGACAGGGTGGGGCAGCACACCCTGCCATTATTTGGTCAGTGTCCTGTTCCAAGGGACACTGGCAGACACTGGTAACTGAGACGGAGCTAAGCTGTAGGTTCCTGTCCCACGACACATGAGGCTTTGAGGTCTCTCGGGAAAGCACCTGCCATTCATAGATAATATGAATGCAGACATGGGGCCGTTGGTGCAGCTTCTCTGTGCACACTGGAATGGACCTGAGGTTTCCCACACTGGAGGTTTTGAGTGCGTCAGTAACATGAGGGAAGTAATAGTCCCCATATCTCTGTCCCCATTCCTTCTGCTCCCAACAGCCACACAATAAGTTAAGGTTTGGGCTAGGCATGGTGACACACGCCTTTAATCCCAGCACTTGGGAGGCTGAGGTAGGAGGATCACCATGAGTTTAAAGCCAGCCTGGAACTACAGAGCGAGTTCCAGGTCAGCCTGGGCTAGAGTGAGACCCTTGCTTCAGCTCCTCACCCCCCCAAAAAAGTTAAGGTTTGGGAATGTGTTCCCCAAAGGTCCATGTGTTAAAAAGATGATCCTCCGATGGGGCATGAAGGAACCTTTTGGGTGTGGGGTCTATTGAGAGGCCCCAGGTCATTGGGACATGCTTGAAGGAAATTGAGGGACCTTGGTCAGTCCATTTAAAAAATCCTCATGTATGTATGTGGGGTGTGTATGATATGTGTGTGAGAGAGAGTGTATGTGAGTGCGGGTATATGTGTGTCATCACACATGTGTGGTGGGCAGAAGACACCCTTGGGTACTGGCCCTTGCCTTCCACCTTGCTGGAGGCAGGATTTCTTGCTCACCCTGTGCAGGTCAGGCCAGCTGGCCTGTGAGCTTTCAGTGGTTTTTCTGCCTCTGCCTCCCATCTCACCCTAGGAGAGCTGGCATTGCAGATATGGGTTCTGAGGATCTAAACTCAGATCATAAGGCTTGCATAGAAAATGATTTGATCCACTGAGCCATCTCCCCAGTCCCTTCTTTTCTTTCCCAGCCATCAGGTGAGCAGTTTGCTCCACTGTGTGTTCCCCTCCACTGGTTCCCTGCAGTCCATCAGGAGCTTAAAGCAATGGGGGCATCTAATTTGAACTGGGACCTACAGAATTGTGAACAAAAAAACTTTATCAGTTAACTATCTCAGGGATTTTGTTGTAGTGACAGACAGCTGTTTAATCCAGAGAACAAATAAACCCAGACAGAGGAAAGGGGCCTGGATTGCCACCTCATCCCCCAGGGAAGTTCAATGGCACCAGGAACCATGCCAGTGATGGGAAGGACCAAGCTTTCAGTCTTGTGCTTTAAAGTTTTGGTACTGGTCTAGGTTTTTCTTTTTAATGCTTGAAAGTTACCAGAAAGCTCTGAGATATGGCCAGAGTTATTAAGGCACGGTTTAAAGATGAAACAGAATGAGTGAGAGTGAGAGAGAGAGAGAGAGAGAGAGAGAGAGAGAACAAGAGAGAGGGAGAGAGAGGGAGAGAGAGAGAAAAAAAAAACAAGCACATGCCATGTCTGTAACTGTACTAGAGGCCAAGGCCATCCTTAATATACAAACAGCTCCTATAAATCAGTAAGCGAAAGAGGATAACCCAAGGGGGAGCAAAGAAGCTACAGTTCAAAGGCAGACAAGCAGGCCAGTGACCACATGAAACATGCGCCCTGTCACTAATACTTTTCAAATCGAAGATTAAAACCAGAGCAGGGTATGGTGGTGCCTCCCTTTAGTCCCAGCCCTCAGAAGGCTGAGATAGGAGGACCCTTAAAAAATATTAAAACCAGAACAAACTATTACTGTAACCTATTTGGTAGGCAAGCTGGGAAAGGCTGGTATCATCTGGCACTCTCACTGTCTAGAGTTCTGTGTGGTAATGCCTGGTACTGATGGTGCCTCTAGGCACAGAAAGGCACCCTCTCTGTCCAAAGTTGTTCATAGACACACTGTAAGCCACTGGAAGGGGTCAGCCCAAGAGGTCTGCCATCTTGTGTGCTCAAGAGAAGGGGCACGAGGGGTGGAGGGAGAGCTGGTAGCCTGAGCAGAGACATGGGGCCAGTAGGGTGAGGCTGGTGGCTGGGATGAGAAGGGAACCCAGGGAGGGACAGTCAAGCTCTGCTTGTGGATTTCAGGAGAATTAAGTCGCAAATGGCTCCGTCTATAGAGCTGCTAGGCAGATCCCCTACTTCCTGTCCTGATCATTAAAGAATCCTGTAGCTGTTACCTCAAAGATTCCTCTACCCAAGCCCAACCACTTCTGCTTCTCCCAGTCAAAGGTTCAAATCATGACTCCCCCACTGTTGCTGACTCATAACTTCTTATGTTTCTGGGACCAGATCCTAATTCCTGTTTCCATCATGGTGGTATTTAGCCACGGGATAACAATGAGTCCCTGCCTGAGTGGCTCTCAGAAACACAAGATGCTGGCTGGGGATACAACAGTGCCCACAAGATGACTTTGAGCCCCTGTTATCACTTTCAAAGGTGATGTGTCACAGTGACATCTGCCCAGGCCAGACCCCAGTGAGGCCCTGTAACCCTACCATAGCCCCACAAGGCTTAGCCAACACAACCCATTTCTATGGCGAGAGACAGGCTCAGAGATGTAAGGAGTTAGCCCAAGCATGCACAGCAAAGAGCTGGGTAGCATGCAAACCAGAGGAGAAGTTCTACCATTTCTGCCTGGCAGCTCTCTAAAGGCTGGGAATTGCCAGCAAGAGCCATGCCTGTCCCATGGCTCCAGGCTACCAGGGCTTTCTAGGCCAGACAGGAGGAGTTACAACAGACAAACCAAGGCAGGAGGGCAAGAAGATGCCTCCAGTCCCCTTCAGCTTGCTTGAGGAACTGAGCTCTGAGCTGTAGTCTCTAGACCTCCATGGAGCTTGCCTTGCACACAAGTGTCCTTGGTGTGCGTCTTCACTGGGGACTGTGGCTGAGGAAGGAGGCGCCTACCCACACACTGGAGGGATTCAGCCAGTGCAGGAGTCCAGCTGGAAGCACAAGACGCTGGCAGAGGAGGCACAGTGCCTACTGGAGGACTTGAACCCCTAAGAGCTGTCATTCAAGTCAAGGTCGCCTGTTGCTCTGGAGACAGGGAACCACCTCATCAGAGTTCTGGAATCCCAAGGACAGGGTGTGCTAGCAGTGAGGAAGGACAGACACAGGGGCACCTGCATTCTGTAGTCTGAGCTGGATCTTGGAGACCAGAGAAGAAAGTCTCCTCCCATAGGTGTCTGCCAGGGATGGAGACCAGGCCGACATCAGAGGATTCTTCCTAAGACCAAAGCAACCCAGTCCATAAGACAGAGCAATCCCATCCTCTCCCCTAAATGGGAAAAGGAGATTAAAATTGCATCCATGAAATATACCTAAGCAATCAAAATTAAAACGAAACCAATGGATTGGACCACATCAACAGCAGCCAAAGGTCAGCTAAGCTGGCTGAGAGATTGGGTAGAAAAGCTTCTTCCATGTCAAATACGGGGAGTCTATATGCCAGCGGCACAAGGGAGCCCCAGAAACTGATAGGAGAATTCAGGAAACCGAATAAAAAGTCAGCAAAATCAAAATTTAAAAACGAAATTACGTTAAAAACTCAAAAAGTAAATAAGGTGATATAAAATAATTAAAATGAATATAGAATTCTAAAATAGTAGTTACAAAAAGAGACTTAGAGAAAACTGAACAAATAAAGTCTAAAATAGAAAATAAAGTAAAAATACATCTGTAAAATACATTTAAATAAATGACGCCTAAAGGATTAAAAATTAAAACTTTTAAAAGAATATTAAACTGGGCTAGGTGAAGCACTCCTTTAATCCCAGCACTCGGGAGGCAGAGGTTGGAGGATTGTCGTGAGTTTGAGGCCAGCCTGAGACCACATAGTGAATTCCAGGTCAGGCAGCCTGGGTTAGAGTAAGACCCCACCTCGAAAAATAAACAAACAAAAAAAAAACCACATACACAAAAAGAACATTAAGTGGTTAAATAAAATTTAAAGGATAACTGAAGTAAATTATTTTTTTGGTTTTTCAAGGTAGGGTCTCGCTCTAGCCCAGGCTGACCTGGAATTCACTATGTAGTCTCAGGGTGGCCTCGAACTCACGGCGATCCTCCTACCTCTGCCTCCAGAGTGCTGGGATTAAAGGCATGCACCACCACGCCCGGCTCTGAAGTAAAATTTTAAGAGCAAAATAAGAAGTTGATGACTCCTCTGGAGACTCAGAACTCATCATTGTGCAGGTGAGAAGTGTCAGCTCTAGTGAGGTATCTCTATGACAGCCTCCAAGGCTGTGACCATTGCGGAAGTGGTGGGGGACAGAATGCCAGAGCCATCAGCTGGGGAGGAGTGCTTCCAATGCTGTCCTCCCCATATGAAGTGACCTCACAGGGGCTGTGATTACCTGCCCAAGATTGGGCCCATCATTTCCTCATGGATGATGGGAGAAGGAAGAGAAAAAGACATCAAAACAGAAAAGGGACTAGTTGGAAGGAAGAAGGTATTCAGTGGGAAGCGGATGAGAGAGAAGGAATGAAAGAAAGTAATGGGAGAAGCCTGTGGTCAAAGCACATTATGTAGATGTATGAAAATTGTCAATAAAAAAGAAATAATAACAGAAAAAGAAAATAATGTTGGTACAAAACAAACATCAACAGACTCCTGCTGCTGTGGACGTATGACAAGTTCAGGAGTGTCTCAGAGGCCGTCTGATGGGTTCTCCAGCCTCCTGGGTGCACAGAGCAGGATGTCAGCCCCCATGGCCTCACACATATTATGACACATCCAACACTCAGGTTACATAATCTGTCCTCACCACCTCATCCTCTGAGGTGTGCTGTGGAGGAGAGGCAGAAGCTCAGAGAAGATGGCTCACCACACCACACCACACAGCACTTGGGACCACTTTATTCTCAAAACCCAGGTTCCTCAAAATGATCTTTTGACCTGTCAGGTCTAGTGAAAATCTCCCAGTGAGCCATGTGTGACATCAGACTTGAAAATTCCACACGCGAGAAAAGCCTTCTGTGAGGATTGGTTGTTATTCACATTAGCTGAGCACAGAGTGTCTTCTGGGTGGGTCACACACTACTTCTTGATCACCAGAACACTGCAGAGTTAGATGCTATCACTAGCCCCAATGTCCTGATAGACAGTGGTGGCATTTAGGAGTGAGACAGTTTCACCAAGCATAGCGCTTGCAGGGCTGGGATTGTCTGACCCAGGTCTGTCACAGCCCAAGTCCCCTGTCTCTGCCTAGTGACAGCACTCAGCACTCCCTCTGTGCTAGTCACTGTCCACACCTCGTGGCCTGTCTTGCAAAGCAACCAACAGGGGCACAGGCAGGAGGATGACTGCACAGGGCCACTCAGGGAGTACCCACGGCCCCCATGCCCCAGCCTGCCTCAGGGCTCAGCAACACCAGAGCCAGCTGGGACATTCATTCCATCTCTGTGTCCCCATGGGTGGCTGCAGGGAAAGTAGAGACCCTGGGGACAGGAAGGGGGATCCCTGTGTGGGGTGGGATGGCTCACCTTGCTCTTCTGCTCCTCAGCAACGGGACCTCAGAGCCTCCCCACAGGCCATGGTGCAGGGCCCTGATAAGAAGCCGATCCAGGGTGGGCGGTGCCCATGGAAGTTCATGCCCTCCCAGAGATCATGCATGCCCAGGGTAGAGGGAAGGTGCCACTTGCTTTGAACTAAGAAAGGACACATCCCACCTCTGCCGGCCCCAGATGTGCCCTTAGCAAGCTGGTGTCCTCGACCCAAGCATCGAGGTCTTGTCTGTGGAAGCACAGGGAGTCCTGTGGGATCTAGTCACCTCAGAAGCCAGGCCATGGGTGGGCCACATAGGCCTGGCATACTGCTGACGGAACTCGGCAATCAATTATCTGGATTTAAATCTTGGTCCAGAAAAGCTGCTACTGCTTTGAAACATGAAATTGCTAATACTTGGATGGCTTTGCTCTATAAAATGACAGTTTTCTATTTTTCAATGAGTCCTGTCTTTTAGCTCTATTTTCTTCTCTGTGGACTCTTGGATAATGGCAGTCCCCTCCATGGGTATTGCTGTAGAATTACGTAAAGCTGGGAGGCAAATCTACTCAGAGATTAGGCTCTAGGATTAGGCAAGATTCGAACCTTGGCTGTGTGGTCTTGGGCAAGTTACTTAACCTTTCTGTATCATGTTTTCTCATTTGTATAGAAGAGTGTTATCTACTTCACAGGTTGATTAAGAAAGTTTAATATTTAGAATGCACTTAGAACAGTGTGGAATGGTGTCTGACACTGTTAAGCAAAATGGATTCAAGCAGGTAAGCTCTGTCATGAAGAACGTGCTTATCCATAAACCAATTTAAAAAAGGCTCCTCCCCTTTGCTACAAGAAAAAAGGAAGTGTGTTGGACTCTCAGTACCCTTGTGGGTCAGTCAACCTCGGAGAACAAGTATTAAGAATGACAAAATCAGGCTGGGGGCATTGCTCAGTGGGTAAAGCGCTTGCTTTGCAAGCATGAGGACCTGAGTTCAGATCCTCAGAATCCACGTGAGTGCTGAGTCCAGTGGTGCATGCCTGTGATCCCTGTGCTGGGAGGTGGGGAGAGGGAATCCCTGGGGTTCATAAGCAGCCAATGAAGTGAAATGGGTGAAATCTAGGCTTAATGGCAGATTCTGTCTCAAAGACTATGGTAGAGAGCAGTAGAGTGAGACACCCAACGCCAAACTCTAGAACACACACACACACACACACACACACACACACACACACTTTTGCACACATGTGAGCATGCCGGGCATACATACCACACACATATACATACAAAAAAGAATGAATGAAAGAAAAAAGGAACAAAACTACATCTGTACCAAGAACTCACAAATTTTCTTGACACATGACCTTTACATTACATTCAGTATTATAGTTTATCTAGAGAGGATGTCTTTCTTCCCTCTCTCCCTCCCTCTCTCCCTTCCTCTCTCTTTTCCTTCTTTTTTTATTTTTTATTTTTATTTTTTTGCTTTTCGAGATAGAGTCTCACTCTAGCTCAGTCTGACCTGGAATTCACTATGTAGTCTCAGGGGCTTGAACTCGCAGCAATCCTCCTACCTTGCCTCCTGAGTGCTAGAATTAAAGGTGTGTGTCACCATGCCTGGTTTTTTCCTTTTATTTTTGAGACAGGGTCTCATGTATCCCAGGCTGGCCTAGCTGAGGATGACCTTGAGCTGTTGATCCTCCTACCTCCCCATTGCTGGGATTACAGGCATGTGCCACCACACCCTGTTTTATATAGTTCTGGGCATGAACCCCAGGGCCTTGTGCATGCTAGGCAAGCACGCTACCCACTGAGCTACATGCCTAGCCCCTAAATTTGAAAGGTGGGTAATCAGGATCCCTCACCACACTGGGTAGCCCTCTCAACATGAGGTGCTCCACGGGCCTCCCTGTCTTGTTGAATCCTCACAGAGGCCCTTGGGGGGGGGCGGTTCTCATCACGCAGTAGAGGTGGGAACAGAATGAAGAGAAAGGAGCACTGACTGCAAAGTATGCAATTGCCACCAGGTCAAAAACCTGGGTAATCTCCCAAGGATGCTGAGAGATGATCCTGTTTTCAGAGAAAAATGTATTTTTGGAGCACATGGGGTGTATTTTGGAGAAGGATGAGGTGTGTGCTCTGGGTGTCCGCCACACCTGGCCATTCTGTATCCCAACAGTGTCCATGGCCGCAGCTCTGAGAGAAAGACTGGCCCATGAAGCCATGATGGCGTATGTCCAGCCCAGGCCTCAGCCAAGTCCCACAGACCCTGTGCAGTGGCTTCATGCCCGCAGGTTATCTGACCTTGGCCAGCCTCTGGTTATTCAACTATTCTTTCCATCTGTGCATGGCCTCTTCCTACCCTGCCTGAAAGACATGGTGAACTAGCAGCCCACAGCTGTACAGGAGAAACTGAGGCTCTGAGAGGACTCGTTCAAGACCCACCAGGCTCTGGAATAGGCTGCCTTGCTGTCTTTGAGCCCTGGCCCTTCTGTGCCTCCATGCGAACCCACAGCTGGTGACCTGGGTCTGGCCTTCCCCACTGAAGCCGCCAATTTTACAAGTGTTGTCAAGACCTTGCCTGGCTTTTTGGCCTCTGGCATTCTCCAACCCTACTGAAGAACCCGAGAGAAAGTGAGAATGGGCATCTCTGCAAACTGTAAAGTGCAGTGCAAAGAAGAGGCAGGTGAATGGCAGCATTCAATGCAGTTTGGAACCAAAAAGACCCCTGTTCCACACATATTTGCTATGTGACTTAGTTTCCTCTCGGTCAGTTTTCCTCTTCTGTCATGGGGGAGGAGGAACCATACCCACCCAATGGGGGCTGGATGAGAGTCAAGGATAAGATGTCTGCCACATACAGAGCACGCCCAAGGTTGTCTGTTGCAGGAGGACCCCCCCAGAGCCTGATGGATCATTTCAACTATCCAGGGTCCAAAATCCACACGTGTTGGGAACGATACTGTACCAGGCTCAGGAGGCAGGCACCTAAGACCAGGGCCTGAAAAAAAGCAGGTTTGGAGAACCAGACTTTTGGGGCTTCCTGCCCAGCTCTGGAATAGTGCTCATTGGGCCTCCGTCTTCCTTCTGGAATCTAAGTACCCCTTCCCCTCACTACCTTCATGAGGATCTGTACCTTACATATGCAAGGCCTCATGTTAGGTCAGCTTGAAAAGGACTGGGCACAACAGTCTCAACTAGAGGAGTGGCATTCACACCTCTTGGTAGTGGTAAGAAATTTATTTTCATATCAGCACACATACAGGTGCCCTGGTGGTTTGAATCAGGTGTCTCTCATATGGTCTGGATGCTTGGTTCTCAGCTGATGGCAATTTGGGAGGTAGAACCTTGCTGGGAAGAGGTGTGTTTGGGGGGTGGGCTTTGGGGTGTTATAGCCACCCTGTCCCACACATATTTGCTATGTGATTCCCTTGCTAGAATCTGGCTCACTCTCTTGCTGCTGTTGTCCACCTGCTGTGGCAGATGTGATGTCCAGCCTCTGCTCATGCCATGTTTTCCCCTGCCATCATGAAGCTTCCCCTCGAGACTGTAGCCAAAATAAAAACTTTTCTCCTCTCAGCTGCTTTTGGCTGGATGTTTTGTCTCAGCAATGAGAAGGTAACTGTAACATGTGCACTCACACATATCCGCATGCATGCACATAATCCTGCACATACTTGCATGCATGCTCACCCACCCATGCATGTATGTGTAAACTGCAGTACATTTCTTAACATTTGTGATACACTTGTTTTCCTAACAGAGGTTGCTGAGCCATGACCTAGGAACCCATCCTGGCTGTCCTAAATGCTTGTGAGCTAAGTGGAACCTGTGGCCAATCCTATGTGGTCCCCAAAGCCTGAAATATCACTCATCCCTTGACAACCCCACTGTTTTCTTCTGTCCCATTTGTTCACTTCCATTCTGGGCGATTCCCATCCTGTTTCATTCAAAACATGTCGGCTGAAACTTACTAGATTTCCCAAGTGCCAAGGGCTATAAACCTCAGTGTGAATTGTCTTCAAGAAGGTCAGCTTTTCACTAGTTGGAAGGATGGGCAAATAGTCTTTTTCATGTGACACTTGAGCCAAGCAATGTCCCCTCTGGGAGCCCCAAAGTCTCCAGCTGAGACAGGGACTGCGGCCAGCCTGCCTGTCAAGGCTGAGCTGAACAGCAGTGGAATCATTCTGAGGCATTGTCCCAGATGGACCTCGGGGACAGGCTGGGCATTGTGAGAACGGGGATGCTATAGTACCCACCTATGCTGTCCTCCTCAACACCCCACTCAGAGCCTGGCCGGAGAAGGGGCTCAACAAATATTGCTTCATGATTATGGCGGCAGGCAAGTGACATCCAAGGCCCCCCATGAGTGGCCTCTGGTCCTATCCACAGGGGGCCTCCACTTCCTCTTGCCATGTGGTCCCTTGGGCCCTTACCACCTGGCCAGGCTCCCCTTTCCCTGCAGGTCTTCTCTGTACTGCTTCTATCCTGAGACTTTTCTCTGACAGTGACAGTCAGTCACTGACAGGGTTCCTTTCTCGTTCTATATCCAAGCCATGAAGCCTCCGAATCTCTTGGCATCACTGGTGGCTGGACACATGGAGGGGACTGGGTAGCTCCCAGGGATGGGGTAGCAGAGGGGAAAGCAATTGTCTTTGGAGCCTGAGCTGAGGATAGGAGGGAGATGGAGCTTAGTGATTGGCTGACCATTTACCCTGTGCCCAGGTTTCTGCTTCTTAGTCTCAGCTAGCCCCTGCTTTACAAAAAGCCCCAGGTACAAGGGGCAGAATGACCCACCTACATGCTTCAGCTCCAATCTAGGCACCATCTCACTCTGTCCTATGGGGACCAGCTTCTCTTTCACAGCTATCCCAATTGATCATCTGAGTCCCAGTACCAGGGGACACACTTCATTCTGCACCCACATACTGCTCTGTCTTGCAGAAAGGAGACCTGGGTTCCCCCTTGCCTGAGTCCCAGCCTTGTGTCACCTGCCTGCCCAGGTGTCACCTCTTGTCTGTGTCTGTCCAGGGGTAGTGAAAGCATCTGGGCTTTCTGCATAATATTCCTTGTATCCAGCTGGAGGCCAATGGCCTCCAGGGCGGGTGATACCCCTCTGATTTCATAGCAGGGGAAGGGGCCTCAGAAGGGACAAGCATGAGGTGGAAGGGACATTCAATCCTGGGAAGGCACCCTTCACCCAGCCCTCTCTGCTCTAAGATGCTAAGGGGCCTTGCTGTGTGCCTTTCAGCACTTTCTCTCTGGGACTGGTAAATCTTTCCAGCTGTCCAAAGAGGCAGAGACACTGGCTCCCACTTCACAGATGAGGGAACCATGGGTAAGAGAAGGCATGTGGCCTGCCCAAGGTCCCAAACCTAGAGAGGGAGAGAGCTCAGGATTCAAACCAGGGCTTCTTCGCCTTGTCTATATATGAAGTTCTGGATCCATGAGTGGGGGGCGCAGTCCAGAGCCCCGTCACTTTGACCCACTGTCCCATCGCCTGACATCCCAGCCTACTTCAAGAGAAATGTCCCCATCTGGTTCCTATTCATTTATACTTAATTAATCAAAATGTTGTTTTGTAAGAGACACTTGAGATCCAAGAACCTTTTTCAAGCCTTTTCTTTCATTCTTTTTTGTCTTAGAAACAGAAAAATTGGTTTGCGTCAAAAAAAAAACCAGTGATGTCAGAGCCTGGGGAGTCCAGGTCTAGGAGAGCCAGACCCTCGGGGTGGCAAAGCAGACCAGACTAGGTCCAGCAGGTGATTCTTCCAAAGGCTGAGGCCAAGTAGAGGATTTTCAGGGTGGTTGGGGGCAGCAGGGAAGGGTGGGCCTCCATTCTAGTTTGGTCTTCTCTGTGCCATCCCTCAGACTCTCAACACAACCTGGCAAGAAAGTTGCCCTGTGACATTTGTTGAATGAACAAGTGGATGGATAGATGGTTGGATGGATGGACACATGGAACAAAGCACTGGCAATACCCCGGTGTCTTCAGACACATTCTTTCCCCAAAGTTAGATCAGAGAGCCAAAGCTGCCAGGGCCTTTGGGAATGCATGGAGAATTTTACAGATACTTTATAAGAAATGGCCATCCCTCTACACTACCTCTGGACTGCTCTGGCAAGTCCTATAGCCAGGACTCTACCAAATCCATCGCTTCTCAAGTCTCTTTGGCCAGGACAACTATGGCTGCCTTGCAGAATAGACTATAGGAAGGTTTTGTCTAGTCTCCACTCCTGCTTGAGGACCAATGAGGAAACTGAGGTTGTGGGCAGGAGAAATCCTCTAATCCAAGGTCACATGGCAGAGATGGGTCAGGAGCAGGCCTGGAATTCAAGGTTGCAATGAGTACAGCCACAGCCTGTCTCAGAGGATGCTGGGTAAGAGTGTAAGGCTCAAGATTGGTTGGGGCTCAAGATTGATTTCTGGGAATGAGTGCCAAGAGCACCTCCAAACTGGGTCAGTGTAAGAGCGCCCTCCCCTTAGTGTGGGTGTGCACACACACATTTGAGTTCCTGGGGAGGTGGTGGTGAGCTTGACAGAGGGGGGCACAGGCAGTTTGTATCCACCCTCCTTTTCTGAAGCAAGAAGCATCTTAGATATCTAGGTCAGCTTCCCTCCAGGTGGGGAAACTGAGGCCCTGAGAAGGGAAGGCTAGCATAGCTCAGGAGATAGCTCAACCTGCTGTGTAACCTTGTCTGCGTTAATGCTCCTCTCTGAACCTGTTTTCTCACCCAAATACTAAGCAGCTCTCTGGCCTGCCAGGCTCTTGCAAGTCGCCAAGGGCACAATGGACACGAAGCTAGAATGATTGGTACTGAAAAGCACCTTGGGGAGCCTGTATACTCAGCTACTCACTTCACACACGTTTTAAAGACAGTAAAGAAAGGTTTTCTTCTAGAGCACTCTCTTACGGGTAAACTGAGGACCTAGTGGCTTCTCCAAGCTTGCTCAGCTGGTACTTCCAACAGCTGGGACTTAAACCCATGTAGTCTGGCTCTAGAGCTTGAATACTGAACAAGCGAACAAAGGCTGCTCACAGAGGAGCACTCGCAGGGCTCCAGAATCCCCAGGCTCACCTGAGGCCCACCCACCTTCCTACTTCCTCTGTCCCTCTGTCAAGCTTCAGCAGGGGTTAGACTGCCTCTCCCCTCCACCCACTACAGTCTGCCACCCTACCCCATTCCACCTCCCAGCCTTCTCAGAGTCCCTCTGGGCTTCCTGCTCTCTCCAAGAGCTACAGTGGTCTTGTAGGGCTTCCTATGCAAATGGACTAGAAGCCCCCTGAGGGTAAGCCTCCTCAGATCCTGCTCCACCACAGAAAGAGAACTCTCAGAACTTCTATCTGCCTGTTGCTCGCTCAGCCATCTTACTTTCGGGAACCTTGGGTCTTTGTTTTATAGAGCGATGTTGTGGGGATCTGGGCAAACTCTTGGCACAGTGGCCCACCTTTAGCTGTTGTTTTGCAGACTGGCACCCGGAGGCTGGAATGCTCAGGGTATGAGACTTGGCCACGAAGACTCTACCTACTCTCACTCTACAAGGGCAGTTTGAAACTTGGCAGCTAGGGATCTCCAGGCTAGAATTTGTGGGGTTCCTGGTACATTTAGAGTTGGAACCTTGGTTCAATCTTCCTAGGGGCCCCAGCAGGGTCTCAAAGAAAACCTCAGACTCTTGGAGGGGATGAAGAACTCCTTCCAGATCATCCCCAGAATAAGTGAACTCGAACTCAGGTCCCAGGTCTGGCTGAAATCACCAGAAGAGGCCCACCCAAGATCTCTGACTTCTGGGAGGTGACACCATGAGTCAGGGGCAATGACAGGGCTGTGACATGTGGCTCTTGGGCCATAGCTCTGGATGTCACCTCCCGGCTCAGCATGGATGCTTGGGCTGCCTTCTAAGTCACTGCTAGCTCTACATCCTGTCGCAGCCTCTTCAGGCTTATTTATGAATCTGCTACCTTTCTGAGACTGGGGTCAGTGAGCGAGCCCACCATGGAAAGCCTCCTGGGTCCATCTTGTTCAATGTCCCTGACTTGGTGTCCCTTGTCCATCCATAAGTGGTGCTGATGGTGAGCACACGGGCCTGGCGCTGGGCGGGCAGTTCTTTCTCAGGGCAACCCCGGGGTCTACCTCGGGGTCTACCTCGCAGCGCCTGTCTTAGTCCCCCTCCCGGCCGCGCCTGTACCTTGTTTCTTCCTTCGGTTCAGGGCGAGCATGTCCACCGCGTGGGCGACGAGCAGCAGCAGGCAGAGTGGCGCCCGCATCTGGGCAGCCTGGTGCCTCGGGGCGCGCGCGGGGCCCCCGGTTCCCAGGCGGCGCCCGCCGACGCTCCGCGAGCCGCCCGACGGAGCTGCTCGGGGACACGCGTCGTGGCCGCCGGGGACCCGCCGTGCGTCCGCCCGCCCGGGGCCGCCCGCCGCAGGTCCAGCGAGGGCGTCGGCGAGCCCCGGCCCCGGCGGGGAGGAGCCGGCAGGCCGCGGGACGGGGGCGGCGTCTTAACCCTCGCGGGGCTGGCGCGCCGGGGGTCGCAGGGGACGCTCCGGTCCCAGGGCTCTGGCTGGCGACCCCGCCCCCGCGCGCGCACGCATGCACATGCGTGCACTTGACCCGACAGTCCCTCCAGCGAGCAGCATCTTTCCGGCCACCCCCCCCCCCAGTTGTCTCCCTTCCTCCCCCCCTGATCCCTGAGAACCCTCTGGCTTCTGTGTTTCTGTCCTGCCACCTTGTCCCCTTACTCTGACTCCCCTCTGACACTCCTTCTTGTCCCTGCAGCTTGGGCCTGGATCTCTCCATCTCTTCTCCAGCAAGGTGGGGGGGTTCCTGCTGTCTTCCAATTTCTTTTCTTTTGTTTTTCTTCTTCCTTCCAATTTCTATTGGGTCTCTAACACTGTTGGATCCCCGGCCCTAAATGTTTTCTGAGACAGACTTTGGGGAGCCTCTACTACTCTTTGACCCAGTGTCCAGCACCTCATAAATTCGCTTTTGACAGCTGGGGGCCTGGACTTTGTTTCCTCCAGCCTTATCTCCAGGACTGGCTCGATTTTTAACCATTTCAGGGCCAAATTACCACTCCGATTTAGCATCACCCTTCTGGTATCCTAGGCACCAAACCAGCAATACTAATGATACCGCCTGGTATAGTTGAGACTCATGAGTTTAAGCACTTTACACAGACTACAAACTTAAAGCAACACAGTGCTGTTTCTATTTTGATTAAGTGCATGGGGGGTGGGAGGGACGCTCAGAGAGGTCAAGTGACTGGCCTAAAGCTACCCAGCAGGTCAGCAGTCAATCCAGGACCACTCCCTCTGCTGCCTCTTAGTTCCTACTCTTCAGGTCCAGGAGCTTTTGCTGTGGCTCTAACTGGAAAATTCTTCCCCAAGTTCCCTGAGGGCATGTCCCCAGCTACTGTGACCTCCTCTGAGAGGCCTGGCCTTGTCACTCCAGAAGAACGGACCACTCAGTTTCCTTCCCATCACTTCCTGCTTTGCTGTCCACGGACAGCTTGCTTGTGAGTTCTGTAGGGCAGCGGTTTTCTGTGTGGTCCCCATGTGCCTGACAGATAAATGATTACTCAACATTTTTTTGAAAGAATGAATGCAGTGAATAAATGAGCATTCATGTATCCCCAAGTTACCCATGGGACCTCACAATACTTTATGATCTTATGGCCTCAGTGGACCATCTAGGCGCCAGAATAGGGCGTGAAAGCCCAGAGCTTAGGGTCTTCTCCCTCCCTGAGATGCTCAGAGGGCTTGGAGTTCTCTGTGGCTCTAGGGGGCATTTCCGCCTGCCACCCACCCCCTGGACCAGTACAGCTTCCCAAGGAGGCCACTGAGGCCAGTGATGCTGGACATGTGTCTAGGAGCTCTGCCCCCCCCCAGGGGCAGTCAGGAATGATGGCTGGTGCATAGCGCATGAGTTCCATTCCTAAATCCTGCAGACAAGGACTCAGGCTCCCCCCAGCTTCCATTCTTCCCTCTTCATACAACAGCTCTGCCGGAACCATGGTGTCACATTCCACAGTTTCAGCTAACCGCATTGACAGCAGTCTGAAAACATTAAATGGAAAATTACAGAAACAACTCATAAGTTTTAAATTGTACACTCTTCTGAGTCATGGGCTGAAATATCACACTCCTGCTCAATCCTGCCCTGGATGTGAATCACCCAGGTCCCAGCATATCCACCCCGTATACGCTACCTTCCCGTGCTTCACTTTGTGGTCCATCTGGTTATCAGACACGTTGACGTGCTACTGCAATGCTGGGTTCCAGTCAGTCCTACTTTACTTACGAATGCCCCAAAGGTTGAGAGATGTTCGTAGCTCAGATATGCCAAAGAGAAGCCATAATGTGCTTGTTTTAAGTAGAAAGGTGAAAGTATAATAACATATTTTGAGAGTGGGCTATATTCATATAATTTTATTAAAGTGCATTGTTACAAATTTTCTTTCTCAGTTGTTATTAATTTCTTACAGTGCCTAATTTATACATTGAACTCTATCACAGATATGGCTGCATAGGAAAAACAGTACACACACACACACACACACACACACATAGTATTTGGTCCATCTGCAGCTTGAGGCATTCACTGGAGGTCTTGGAGGAAGGGGTCTGGTATGCATGGCTTAGTTTACTGAGAAGGAAGGTATAGCGCTATTCACTTATACCTGATAGGCTAGAATTTTGCCTCCCTGCAAGTGTGGCTGGGAAATGTAGTGTCGTCAGGTGTTGGTGTACTCACCGGAGGAAAGGCAAAAAGAGCTTGGTAAACATAGTAGCCTGAGCACCTGAACTTTCCACCAAGCAAAGCCCAAACTCCTCAGAACCACCCAATGGTCCCTGCTAGGGATTCCAGCTATGCAGGCATGCCAGCGACTAAGATGTTTCCTGGGATGCAATGTTATCAGCTTGGCATCACACTTCCACAGCCAAGACACCCAGCTGAGCCACCTTCACGAGACTCCAGTGGCTTTGCCCTCTCCAGCTGGAACCCGTACAGCCAGTCATCTGGTCTCCATCTCTAGAATCATGTCGTTACACAGATGTCAGTCACATAATGGAATTGTGTAGCCTGTACATTTCTGAGATTGGCTTTTTTCACACGGCATACTTTTCTTGAGAGTCATTACGTTTTTGCAAGTGTAGCTAGTTGCTTCTTATTGCTGACTGTCTTCCATGGAGCACATCTATCATACAGTGTTTCTCCATTCGCCTGTGGAAGGCCATTGGCTAATTGTTGCTGTGTGTGCTTTTGAATACAATTTTGTATATCCTCTATGGTAAAATGTATATGCATATCTTCTAGACATTTTTAATTAGGATTTTAGTTTTACTGTTGTGTTTTTATGCATGGGTACGGGTGTGTGCAGGTGCACGTGTGTGCTGATGAACATGTGCACAGGAAGCCAGAGGACAAGGTGGGCAACTTCCCCATGTACGATGCCCACCTTTTTTTTTAAATTTTTTTTTGGCATGGAGCTGATGGATTAGGTTAGACTAGCTAGTCAGCCGTCCTCCTGTGTCCTTGTCCTCAGCACCGGGATCACAGGTGTGCACCATCATGCCAGGCATTTGACATGGGTGCAAGGGATCACACTCAGGTTCTCACATATGTGAGGCAAGCACTTTACCATTTCCTCAGTTCCTGCAGTCGTGTTTTAAGAGTTCACGTTAGAGCTCCCTGAAAGAGCTTTGCTGGACACGTGCTTTGCTCACGTTTCTCCCGGTCTGTCACTTACCTGTTCATCTTCATACCAGAACCTTTCACAGGACAGACATGTGACTCTGATGAAGCCTCCTTTCTCTCTTTTCCCCTTTGATGCTTTTGGAACGTCCAAGAACATTCCTTAACTCAAAGACTCTCTCCTGTCTTTTCCTAAAAATTATTAACTTTACTTCAAGTTCATAACTCATTTGGAGTTAATTTTTGAGTCAGGTGTAATGTTTAGGTCAAGGCCCATTCTCTGTGAGTGCTTGGATGCCCCCATATGACTTGCTACAACAGATACCTCTCTCCATTGAAATGCTTTTACCCTTTTGGTGCAAATTAACTGGGCATATTTGTGTGGATCTAGTTTAGGATTATCTATTCTGTTCTGTGATAGGGAAAGCATGATGTGAGCAGAAGCTGGACATCACCTCTGCCACAGAAGGAGAAAGAGCCAAACTCTGGCAGGGGCAGGGGCTGGCTATAACACCCCTAAATCCACCCCAAACAACACACTTCCTCCAGCAAGGCTCTACCTCCCAAATTGCCACCAGCTCAGGACCAACCTACATGAGTTAATGGGTAACATCTGATTCAAACCACCACAGTACAATATAATATCACATATATGATGTTTTTTACATAGACAAACATGTCACTTGCAACTTGGGACAGTTTCATCTCTTTCTTTCTGAACTTTGTGCATTTTATTCCTCCTACTGCCTTACCGACCTGCTAGAACATACAGAGCTATGCTGAACAAGAGTGAGAGAACAGACAGCCTTGCTTGTTCCTGTCGTCACCGGAGGCATCCAGCCTCTCATCACTGAGTGTGAGGTCACTAGTTGAGGAAGTTCCTCTCAATTGCTGTTTTATGGGTGTTTTATGAATGGATTCTGAATTCTGTCACTTTTTTATTTCTGTATATCAATACAATTATTTATCTTTTCTTCTTTGTCTGTTGATGTCAACATTCCACTCATTTTCAGATATTGGTTCAGCCTTCCCATGATAGAGAAGTACCACTTGGGCATGGTTTTCTTTTCTTTTTATAGATTGCTTAGCTCTACTTTCAAATATTTTACCAAGACCTTTTGTAAATAGATTTAGGAAGGCGACTGGTCTATCATTCCCCTTTTTGTTGTCTCTTGGTCTGATTTTAGGATCAGGGTCATAGTAGTCCCAGCAGTACTGGAAGAACAGAGTGGGTCAGAATGGAATTGCATGGGCTCTGGCAACTAACCTGCCATTGCAACACACTGCACAAAAGTTGATGGGGGGCTGGAGACATGGCTCAGTGGTTAAGGCACTTGCCTGCAAAGCCTAATGACCTGAGTTTGATGTTTGATTTCCCAGTACCCACATAAAGCCAGATGCACAAGTGACATCTGGCGTTGGTTTGCAGCAGCTAGAGACCATGGTGTGCTGATTCTCTCTCTCTCTCTCTCTCTCTCTCTCTCTCTCTCTCTCTCTCTCTCTCTCTCTCTCTTTTCCAGGCCAAGTGACACATGCCTTTAATCCCTGCAATTGTTAGACAGAGGTAGGATTGTATGAGACACTACCTCAAAAAAAAAAGTTGACAGGAACCCACACTTCACAGTAAAATATCCTATTTTTTAAAAAAAGACAGACTCAGGCCAGGCATGGTGGTGCATGCATTTAATCCCAGCACTTGGAAGGCAGAGGTAGAAGGATTGAAGTGAGTTCAGGGCCACTCTGATGTCTAGCATGCAAGAACTAACAAATTCATCAATCAATAAAAATGAAAGACAACTAGAACTTGAAGTTTCCTAACATAAAACCCAAATTATTTGCCATAACAAGAATCAGAATAATCATGATTTTAATGAGAAAGTACACTCAACTAGTGCTAATACCAAGATAATTATGATGTTGAAATTGTCTGACTAGGATATTCAAGCAGCCATCATAAAAATGTTTTGGTAGGAAATTATGAATTCTCTTGAAACAAAAATATAGAAAATCTCAACAAAGAAATAGAAGTTATGAAAAAAGAACCAGATAAATATGAAAGAACTTAAAAATACCGTAATTGGGCGCTGGAGAGATTGCTTAGTGGTTAAGGGCACTTGCCTGCAAAGCCTAACAGCCCAGGTTCAATTCCCTGGTACCCATGTAAAGCCAGATGCAAAGTGATGCACAGAGTTAGTTTACAGTGGCAAGAGGCCCTGGTGCACCCATTCTCTCCCCCTCTCTCTTCTCTTCCCTTCTCTCTCTGTGTCCTTGTAAATAAGTAATAAATACATATTTTAAAAAATACAATAATTGGGAAGAAAAAGACAACAACTTTCCCATGGACCCAATAATAGAGTAACAATGAGCAGTGATGGATAAATATCCCACCCCTCCCTAAGGGACAGGGTAGCCCAGTCACGTGCTATGCTGTCTTCCAGAATCCCAGGAGGAATGAGCCCAGTCACCCATTTTGGTGACTATGCAGCCATCCTTCCTGGGCTGCCTTACCTCCTCTTTCACTCCTGTTCCCACCTGTGCCATGTTTCGTGGGGTCAGTTCCCAAAGAGACTTGAATCTAAATCTTGACGTCAGGGTCTGCTGTGGCAAGTCCAGACAATGATGGTGTTTCATTCTCATGATGACATGAGGCAGAGCAGGGGAGCTTTAAACAACACTGATCTGTCATTGTTCACTGTGTCCAGCCTCTGCTTCTAAAATCAGAGGTCCTGAGACCCCTGCCCTCCCGCTCGGAACTTCATCTAGCTCTCCTCTTCAAACAGATCTCTGTAAGCTCCATCTTTATTCATCACATACCTGGCTCTTCCCAAGGAAAGGCAAACAGCCTTTTCCTTTGGGGACACTCGGGCACACAAAGGAGGTGCCTCAAGCCAGTTGCCCCTCCTGTGCCAAAATCCCAGCGGAATCCCAGCCTCCATTCCTGGTGGGTTGGCTTGTCGTTATTTTAATACCAGTGTGAAATAAATTGAAAAATTACCCACAAAATACAGGTTTTCAGCAGCTGGCTTGAAACTTCTTTCCATAAACAAACAAGTTTAAAGCGATGCCTTCATGCCACCCCACGACTCTCTTAACCTTTTATGTCCATGTGGGAGCAGTCTGTTGGGAGACTCTGGGCAAAACCAAACTGCTGGGTGTGGGAACATGGGTCACTCCTAGGCCTTTATACCTGTCACTCTTCTGGCTGCTTCATAAAGAACCCCCAAGACTCATCCTCCACCCCTTCCCAGTTCCCACAGTTTGCATAGACTTGGGAACCAACTGCCTGGAATCAAAGATTGTCCAATTGAAATGTGACTTCAAGCAAGTTACTTAACCTGTGCCTGCTTCAGTTTCCCCACTGAAGTAGACATAGCCCTGCGGAGGGCTGATGAAGAGTTATATTGTTAGTTTACTGTAATTACAGCTCATAGAGCAGGGTCCAGGCCCATGGTGTGGATACCAGCTTCACAAGCCGAGGAGAAAGTAGGGGAGAAGATCCAGTAGACATCCACCAAGGCTAGTGGCATTTAGAGGTCCCTGCAATGAGCTTGTCTGGAGTTTTCTCTGGGATGTTCACATAAATGCCTGCCAGACAGTCTGCAGTTTGAACAGGGTATGGATATCTCTACTTCATTTGGCCTGACCTTAAACTTTGGAAGTGAGTTTAGGATAGTTATGATGTCTGCAGTCTATAGAAGAGGAAAGTGAGGCTTAGTAAGTACCCTGACTAGTGGTCTCAGGAAATGGAAGAGCTAGGGCTCCATCCTGGAGGTTGGGGACCGAGCTAGGATGGATCATAATCCTAGTCACACACTGAGCTAGCTCTGGTCCCACATCATGCTCTGAAACTTGAACCTGGTTCGAGATCATACTATAAATCTGGCCCCAGGTGGGGTTATCACCACATTCTTTTTTAAAAAAAATTTTAATTATTTATTTGCAAGGAGAGAGAGAGAGAGAGAGAGAGAGAGAGAGAGAGAGAGAGAGAGAGAGAGAGAGAGAATGGGCACACCAGGGCCTTCTGCCACTGCAAACCAGAAGCATGTGCCACTTTGTGCATCTGGCTTAACGTGAATACTAGGGAATTGAACCCTGGCCATCAGGCTTCACAAACACCTTTGACCACTGAGCCATATCTCCAGCCACATCACATTCTTAATCATAAACATAAGCCCAGTTTTTATTTTAGATCTATTCAGAACCTTGAGTCTCATTTTATACCAGTCTTTGACTCCAGCTTCTGATTGGGCCCTGACATTTGTGACAGGCTGATCCCTGATCATTAATATAGCTGGAGAGAAGGCTTAGGGGCAAAGGTGCTTACCTGCAAAGCCTAAGGACCCCAGTACTCACATAAAGCCAGATCCACAAGGTAGCACATGCGTCTGAAGTTCGTTTGTAGTGGCTAGAGGCCCTAGCATGCCCATTCTCTCTTTGCCTCAGTCTCTCTCTCACTCTCACTCTCTCACTCTCTTTCTCTCTCTCTCTCTCTCTCTCTCTCTCTCTCACACACACACACACACACACACACACACACACACACACACACACACATAAATAAATAGTCCTGTGCTGATTCACGATCCTGGCTCCATATGAGCTTTATCTCTGGCCAAAGCCTATGGGGCCCTCTAGCTTGGAAGTCCACCTCTTGAATCTACTATATGAAGGCAGCTGCTTGTCTTTTCCAAGGATCATCTGCCCAGAACACAGCAGACAAGAAAACTCTCAGCTCCCTTTGGAAAAGGTCCATCAGAGCAAGACTCACAAGCCATTGTGGAAAGCAAGACCCCCCAGTTCATGTCCTGTGTTTGCAACCCCTGGTCCCACTCAGGGGGCAGCCACAAAGATCAAGTCCTCCTGACACCAGGATTCTGAGGAGTGCATTGTCTGGGTGGTTTTCAGCCTTGATTTCTGAGTACAGTCGTTCTGTTTGTGCATTTGTACAACCTTGGTCAGCCTGGGGTAGAGTTTTTCTTCTCTCTGCTATTGAGATTGTAACACTCTTTTAAACAAAGGGAACAATTTGAAAACAACAAAAACATTTCTAAAATATGTTCACAATCAACTCAATCCCTTTGGAATTGGCTGGGGAGAGAAAAACAGAGAATTTTTTCATAAGGAGGGAACTACATAGGTTTATGGTAGGTTAGGGACAAGATTGTCAGAGCTGGCCTTGGCAGTCAGCTTGCACAAGGTTGTTGATGGATGAGGGAAGACAGAAATGAGGAGCTGGGCCCCAGAAGGTGGAGGAGAAGGGCCATAGTCTAGCCTCTCGTGTCCCCACGCTGGAAGGAGCTGAGACCCAGAGTCCAATATATGCTGTGTGTCTGCATCCTGAGCCTCACTTCATCTCTCAGTGAGTCACTGACACCTGCCTGATGACAAAGGTAAGGCGTTCAGAAAGAACATGGGCACCGACAACTGCAAGTAATAGTAATGTCTGATTTTGTTATTATTTATGGCTACCGTATGGACAGGAACTTGGTGGAACTCATGGAAGCCAGAGTTCAATTCCTGGATTCAAGTCCTGGGCCTGCCCCAACTAACTACTTGCATGACTTCAAGCAAGCTGCCAAGCCATTCTAAGCCTCAGTTTCCTTTTCTGGAAAGTGGAGATAGAAAATGAGTTGTGATGATTAAATTTGTTAGTATATGCAGAGCTGAGAAGTGTCTGGAACATAACAGGTGCCCAAGAAGTATTAGCTTAGCTTTTCACAAAGTAATATGTATATGTGCAATGTACGGCTACAGGGACAGAAAGAATAGGTCATATGGTGTGTAGCAAGGGCCCCTCGGGTTTCCTCTCCAACATTCTTTCTATCAATTCCTGATGTGAGCAATTGAGAGAAGGAGAGAGGTCTCTAGAAAAGAGTGAGGAAGGATTCATTCGTTCAGTGGCTTGCCGCAGGGAGCCTTTTCCTCGTGGTCATTTGAGTCTTCTCCCAGCCAGACAGCTGGTTTCCCCAGGGTGGGCTTCCATGCTCAGCTCTCCATACACGGTCCATTTAGTGCTCAACTGTCCAATGGAGTGGGCGAAATGGAGAGCGGCTGAGCTGCAGGCTGACTCCTCAGTGCAGGTGGATCAGTGTCCAGTGAAGATTGCTTGAATGAATGACTCTCTCCTTTGAGCCCCTTGTGACTCAATCCACACACTCGTTCACAGACCTCTCTTGTACTGTCCCTGGATACCCATGACCCTCCCACAGGCCTGGATTCTAGAACATGCTCAACTTTGTTGAAATCACCTCTCTCCTCCTCTCTTTCCCCACCAAGCTGTGAAGATATGGACAGCAGCTACTGTGGCTTCAATGAGTGGATGGGAGAATGAATCAGTCAATCAATTAATCAACATCAATTGCTCACATCAGGAAACAATACAACGATGTTGAGGACTGAGTTCTGACTTTGAGCTAGACAAGGCCCTACCCCATAGAGCTCACCTTCTGCTTGTGGAAGGGAGACACCAGTTAAATAAATACACATTGTGCCTGAGACATGAGTGCACCAGAGAACGATAGAGCAGGAGCAGGGGTCAGCTGTAATGAAGACAAGATGGTGGTTTATAAAGCCCTCTCTGACATGGCGACTTCTTTTGACTCATTACTAGCACATTTTTTGTTTTTATCTTTTTAAAAATATCTATTAGAGAGAGAGAGAGAGACAATGGGCATACCAAGGCCTCCTGCCTCTGCAAATGAACTTCAGACACATGCACCACCTTGTGCATTTGGCTTTACATGGGTACTGGGGAATCAAACCAAGGACATCACGCTTTACAAGCAAGTGTCTTTAACTGCTGAGCCATCTCCCCAGTCCAATATCACATTTAATTATTAGTCCTTTAGCAATTTTACAAATATTTTCTAAGTTATCAATAACACTTGATAGTCAGAAGTTAACGTACAGCAGAAAGAAACAAAATATTTCCACTCATCCACTATGGTTAGGTCTATGAATAATGCATGTGTGGCTATTTTCTTCAAGCTGAAACATTCCCTCCTGGAACCTAACCAAATATTCCAGGTTCAGGAAGTTCACAAAACTTAGGTGACTGAGGAAGCTCAGAAAGTTACAAGTCAGAGGACCCTCCCCGTGTTATATAAGCACTAAGCAATTTATAGAGGAGAGTGGATGCTTCAATGGAGATGCCTACAATGTGTGCAGCTCCATTTGCAAGTTTCAGGGGTGCAGCTTTAGTGAGTCATGTCACCCATGCTGGGGTGGGCTTGGGTCAGCCTTGCTCCAGTAAGTAACCCCTCATGTATTTTCCTGTGAAGTACCCCAGTCAAGTCATTGGTTCCAACGAATTTTGACTCATTGATATCATTTTTTGTTTTTATCTTTTAAAAATATTTATTTATTTATTTATTAGAAAGAAAGAGAGACACGATGGGTGCACCAAGGCCTCCTGGCTCTGCAAACGAACTTCAGACACATGCATTTGTGCATTGGGCTTCACGTGAGGGTACTGGAGAATTGAACACAGGACAACAGGCTTTGCAAACAAGTGTCTAGTCACCAAGCTAGATTTGGTGGAAACATGTCTTTGATCTGTCATAAAACAGATACTTTTGCACATCTCCCCAAGAAATCACACAGTGTGCCCAGAGCACTGATGGTTATGAAATATTCTTTCTGTTTTTTTAAGATGAGATGAGATGAGAAAGTGAGGAAGTGAGTCCAATGGCAACTTGGGAGAACCTATCCTGAGGTGGGAGAGCTTGATGAACATGATGAACCAGTGTGGATGGAGCAGTGTGAGGGAAGGAGAGTCAGGAGATGAAGGTGCCAGCAAGGGCTGGACCCCAGCAAGCTTTCTTGGGTCCGTGAGCAATTCTGAGTTGGCCTACAGGCTCTCCCAGGTCTAGAATGAATTCTCATATCCTGGAGAAAAGACCGCTGAATTCTGGACATCAGTGCTTCCTGCAAGACCTGTGGTTTTCACAACGTAATAGCAACTGGGGTCGGGCATAGGGAACGGGAAGCCAAGTCTGTGGGTCAGCTTCTATAAGTAGGCGAGTCTGTCCTTGGGTGGGGGAATGGGACAGAGCCACGTGACTAAGTGCCATTCACATCCCTTGACGGGCACATCTTCCCCATCAGTAGAGCACTAAGCTGAGGTTCAGAGAGGCTGTGCAGCTTGCTTGAGGTCACGTGCCAAGAGGTGCTATTGTAACTAGCCCAACTTTTAGGTGCTCTTTTGGCTTTTGAACAGCTCCCAGAGACTGTATACAAGGCTTAGTCCTCTGGGTGGCGCTATTGGCAGGTCTACTGGAAGGCCCTTAGGTTGCTAGGGGGCATTCCCTGGAAAGAGATTGTGGGACCCCAGTCTCTTCCCCTTTCTCACCACCAAGTAAACAGTTTGCTCTGCCCTGGGCTCCTCACCTTAGCCTTGTCTTGTACCACCCCCCACACACTGGGAGTCTGAAAGCATCTGTACAATCATGGGCTGGAAATGCTGAAACCATGAACCACACAGTCAACCTTGTCTCTTCATAAGGTCATCACTTCAGGTGTTTGGTTATAGTGATGGACCTTACTTTTCCCAGTGCCTACCAGCTAGCAGACTCGGAGAGAGCCTGATGGATTCCATGGCAGCCGGTTTGGGAGGAGCTCTCACCAGCCCAGCCATCATCCCACTGGTGAGCAAATGGGCTCAGGGAAGCAATGACCTGCAGATCACAGAGAGTTAGGATGGTTTCCAAACTGGCTTCCTTTAGAGCAGCTCTCCATGGCAGGAGTGAGAAAGCAGGTCAGAGTTCCCTGTGCCTTGATGGCTAAACCTGAAACTTGACAACAGATGTGTTCTCCAACCGCTGTTTCTCTAGGGTTGTCACTGCATTTTGGGAGCTACAGGCCAGAACCTCACTGTTCATATCATGTCTCAGTAAGTGCCCCCAACAGACATGTCTTGTGGAAGTGGAAATTAACTTATCCATGGGTTTCTTAGTCGATTTGATGATGACGTTCTATGCCCTTATTACACAGGGTCTGAGGCAGCCTGGGAAGGAAGGGGAGGGCAAGAGCCGGTCATACCCTGGGCTCTTGGATTCTGCTCATGGGTAAAAGTAAGAAATGTGAAAAGAGAAAAGAGAAGCCCAGCCGCTCCCTCTCTGAGAAGAAAGTTTGGTATGGAAGTAATTCGGCTCACCCAGGCCTCCTCAGCACTGCCCGGATGCTTTTCCTATTTCCAAATTTAATTAGGAGCCATTGCGGCAGTGTGAGTCATCACTTAATAATGAGGGGTGTTTATTAAGAAATGGATGGAAAGCAGGCAGGACAGTTGGACAATTCAAGCCCCAGTTCTTTGAGTCACTGGCTGTGTGGTCTGGAGAGGGCCACTTTCCCTCTCTGAACAGTTTCCTCATGTGAAAGTTAGCATTTGCCTGGCAAGGACTAAGAGAGTGATAAGTGGATGGTGTCCATGAAAGCCTACCCTTGCAGGCACATAGTAGGTGTTTCAGAAATATTCACCACTTTCTCTTCCCAGCTGGTTTCTTGGACACCATGGGCAGAGTGTGGTTTGCTTTCTGCACCATGAGCCTTATCTAGCCTCTCACAAAGCACCCAGCCACCCTAGCAGTGATATTTTGGGTCAAATCTGATATACTCTCTGCCTCCTCTCTTCTGGCAGAGCCAAACTCAAAGCCATTAGTATCTTTAAAAATGTCTCTGGGTGGGGTGGGAAGTTCAGAAAAGCAAGGCATCCTGGGTTGGAGGTCTATGAGGATGAAATGCTAGATTTGGTGAGGTGGTTGCATGAGGCAGCACTCAAAAACACCAGAGAGGGAGGCAGGACTAAGAAGAAAGATGCTACTCTTAGAGGTGATGGTGGATTAACCCCCAGAGGCTAAGTGAGGAGGGAAGAAAGCACGTTTTCCTTTGAGAAAGCCCACTAGTCGATCTGTGCTTGGGGAAAGTGTCCCTTTCCTGCCCCGCCGGGGGAGTGGGGTCCTCTGATTCTCTGGAGCTATAAGCATCGGTCACCCAGAGCGTTTGACCACCACACTCTCTCCCCTTTCTTGTCTCTGGGGAACATTTTCCTGATTCTGTCACTCTTGCGTAGCCAGGAGGGATGGTCCAGGTGGGACCCATCAGAAGCCTTTCTTTGGCTGAAGCTGGAGGGAGGGTCTCCCTCATCATGCTGTCAGGATGTGGCCCCAGGGTTGCTGGGGTCTTGTTTATGCCACATGGGAGGAAGCAGGAAAGGGTGATGGTACAAGCTAAGCAACAGAGGGCACTGATGGGCACAGGGAAGCTTTGGTGTGCTGGATCGGGCATGCAGCCACTTGGGGTGTGTGCAGCTCAGGTTCAGAGCACCTGCTTAGAAGGGGAGGATGCCTGGGATTTGATCCCTGGCACCCCCACCCCACCGATAAAAGGCCGGAGGAGAGGAGAGGAGAAAGAGAAGAGAAAAGAGAATGGAAGAGAAGAGGTTTGCAGGGACCTTGATTCTGAGCCCGTGTGGTGCTGCTACACACCTGTAATCCCAGTGAGACAGGAAGAATGCAAGTTGAAACCCAACCTGGGCTACATAGGGAGACCCCACTGTCATAGAAAATGAAAGAAAAAACACAGTTCTCTTTGTTTATTTAATAGGACTTCTCTTGGCAATGGGGAGCCTTTTGATTAATTTCATAAATTCATAAATTCCCATTGGACACTCAGGCATGGAAAGCCTGAGAGTCTGCACTGCGCTGACTCCTGCTGCCCTGTCTTGGGTTGTCTGGTTGTTGACCTCAGTTTCAACACCTATGAAATGGGCTGCTGTGAGCAGAAAATTTTTAAAAATCATTTATTTATGTCCCACCTTGTTGCAAAAAAAATCTTTTTAGGTAAAATCTAGACACCTATTCATTGCAGGAGTAATAAAAGCAAACCTGACAAAGATCAATGAAGCTGTGAGAAGGGAACAAAGGGGAGTTCAGGGATGATGTCAGGTGTTTGGATGCCTCTGGACAGTTGCAAGAAATGAATAGAGATGTTTTCTCTGAGCCTTCTTGTCGCCAAAACAAGTGTAGGAAAGATGAGGAGGGACTGGGGAGAGAACTCGGTAAAGTGCTTGCTGTGGAAAAGCATGAAGACTTGAGTTGAATTCCTCAGCATCCACATAAACTCTGGGTGCTTATATGTCTGTAATCCCAGGCCTGGGGAGGCTGAGGCAGGAGAATCCCCTGGGCTTGCTGGCTAGCTAATCTTGATGAATCTAGAAACTCCAGGTTTAATGGAGATCCATCTCAAAAATAAGGTGGGAAGTGATTGAAGAAAATTGATGTTGCCCTCTCCCCAGCCTCTACATGCACATCCCCCCCCACACACACACATTAAGGGGAAAAACAAAGGCTGGAGAGATGGCTCAGTGGTTAAGGCGCTTGGTTGCAAACATCCCGTGTTCAATTCCCTAGTACTCATGTAATGCCAGAAAGTGGCACATGCATCTGGAGTTTGCTTGCAGTGGCAACAGGTCCTAGCATTCTCCCTCTCCTCCTCTCCCTTTACAAATAAATAAAATGAAATAACTATAAGGAGACACAGTTGCATGGGTTCATGGGAACACCACACACACACATGCACAAGTCCCGTAAGAAGAAGCCCGTGTCCCTGTGGGTCTCCATAAAAAGACCGTTGTAAACCACTGGGAACAGCAGGTGGATGGTAAATTCCGCAGTAAATCCAAAGCCTCCACACCCGGGAGGCAAGGTGGCACCGCATGGGCAAGCAAGGCAGCGGCGGGAGCTCCAAACACTAAGAGACACTGAGTCACGTGCCAAGAAGCCAGTGTAGCACATACCTGTAACCCCATTATTCATGAGGCTGAGGCAGGAGGATCGCTAAGAGTTCAAGGCCAGCTGAACTGCATAGTGAGTTCTAGGCCAGCCTGGGTTATGGAGTGAGACCCTGTCTCATGAAACAAAATGAAACAAAAGCAAATGCCTATTTGTTGGGGAGGGACTGGGCCAACTCTCTCCTCTCCATAATCTTTCCTTCTTCCTCCTTTTTTTTTTCCTTCTTTCCTGTTCTTTAAATAGGAAAGATGGTACAGAAACAAATGTCACCAGTTTTCCCATCCCTGGCTAGTTTCACTGTCCCCTTCTGGCGGCAGTGGCCATCCATCCACAGCTGTCAGTCATCCGTGAGCACACACGTGACTTCTGCACTTTGTGGCGTTCGTTCCACCCTTCATTTTTTTTTTTTTTTGCAACACATCTTGGAGCTCATTCTTTATCCATGCATGGAGAGCCAGCCCTTCTCTTTAATGGCTGCATAAATTCCATGGCCAAGATGCCCCACCCCCTGTTTAATTAATTGATAGATAATTAGGCTGTTTTCCTGCCTTATGCTGTTACTTGAGAGTGTAGTGACTGTTGTGAATACACAAGAGTGTGCAGGGCAGACTTCTAGAAGCAGGATCATGGGACAGAGGGAACCATCTGCATAGCCAAGCAGATATGGCCAAGCGGCCTCCCTCTCCAACCTGTGGAGCAGATGCTCTCAGTACGTTGCATCCAATCTGCAATCTGTACTCCAGTATTGCCAACTCTCCCAAGAATGTCCTTGGGAGAATTTTTCTGATGCAGGATACGGCTCAGGATCTCATTGCCTTTTGTGGCTGTGTCTCTTTAGTCTTCCCTTGGTTGGAAGAGTTCCCAGTCTTTCTTTGGCCTTTATGAAGCGGAGAGCTTTTGGAAAAATATAGGTTAGCTTTTTTTTTTTAATGGAATGTGTTGTGCCTTATTTTAGTTGCTTTTCTCATTGTTGTTACTAAATACTTGACAGGAAGCAACTTAATAACCGGGCATGGTGGCACACACCTTTAATCCCAGCACTTTGGAAGGCAGAAGTAGGAGGATCCCTGTGAGTTTGAGGTCAGCTTGGGCTAGAGAACACACCCACCCTAGAAAAACCAAAACCAAAACAACAACAACAAAAAACCCCACACAACAACAACTTAAGGAGGGAGGAGGGGCTAATTGGGGTTCATAGGACAAGGGGATACTGCCCATCAAGGCAGGGAAAGGTGTGGCAGCTGGTTGCATTCAATCCATAGTCAGGAAGCAGAGATTGATGAATCCTGGCACTCAGCTAGCTTTCTCTTTTTATTCAGTCTAGGAGCCCAGCCTGGGAGTTAATAGTGCCCACATTTAAGGGTAAGTGTTCCCACCATAATCTTTTAAAAAAAATTTTTCTTTATTATCCATAAATTAGATACATTGAGTGAGCAAATAATGTGTTGGTATCCCCAGTTCCCCAATTTCCTTCTTCCCTGTCCCCAATCATCTGGATATCCTCCTCCGTGGGCAGTCTGGATCAGTCCATGGGGTAGGGGGTTATAGATAGTCTAGGAGTCAACCCAGTTTCACCCCCCTTTGTATGTTGTTACTGAGGGGGGGCATGTCTCTGGGTATTCTCCCCCACCATGGCTCTTACAATCTTTCCATCCCCTCTCCTGCTCAGTTCCCTGAGTCATGGTGAGTGAGTATTAAGGCTGCTTTATTGTTGAAGTCTTAGGGGTCTCTGTACTTCTGCTTTAGGTTTGAAGATCATTGGTATCTGTCTCACTGGCTCATCCTGGGTTGACTGATTGGCTGTGGTTATGGGTCTCTTGCTTATCCCACCACACTCTGCAGGGTTCCATATGGATCCTCCACAGCAGGTCTGGGGTGGCTCATCTCTTGCCAGGATGTCAGCTATCGGTCTCTGGCTTGTGTTGGCAGAGTTGGAAAGACCACAGCTCTCTCGCTGCCTTCTGAAAAATACAAACAAAATCTCCATCAGAGAGTTAGATCAGTATAGGTTAACTGAGATACACATTTCTGAATTGGCTAGATTCTGTTGTTAGTAGCCTCTTTGTAAATCGCTTATAAAGTGCATTTCCCTTTTGGGGGCCCAAGATTTTGGTTCCTGGTGCATTTCACCCTGAGTCCCCAGTTCGAGCTAAGGTCTCTCCATCACTGAGTGGATTACTTGGCTGAATTAAAAGCTGTTGATTACCTCCCCCAGGCTTTGGCTCCTCCATTGCACAAGTGTTTGTTTCTTGGTTTGATGTTCTCTCCCAGTAGGAAGTGTGTTCAGCCTACTCATGGCGGCCGACTGCGCTTCTTGTCGGTGGTCTCTGTTTATTCTAACTCTCGTTGACCAGCTTCCCCTGGCAGTTTATGAAGTGCCTTCCAGCACTGCACTGACTGCCACCTGTGAGCTGGTTACCATTCTGGACCTCGCAGGGTCCCTCGATGCTGGTAAATGACTTTCTGTGGTTTCTTTAGCAATAGGATCCTACCTCAGACCTGGGGTGGGTATTCAAGAGCTTTGTCACAAACAAGCCCAGACATTTGTCCTCTTGGTGACTCCAGATCCAATCACGGTGACAATAGATATCACCCACGATACCCCTCAATTTGGTTCGAGTGTTATTGCTTCATTTTGGACAAGAACACCTTAGAAAGAGCTGGGCCACTCGGGAGCTGCACGAGAGCCCTTTGTCCCTCTTTTGGTGGTAACTTTGAACACCTGGTTAAGGAAATGTCTGCCCCTTCCATTCCCTTTTATAATTTGTAAGTACTGTATAGGGAGATACTTGACTGTCTTTATGGCTGGCTGACCGTCTTATCCTTTGGCAAAGCCATGTCCTGTGGTTTGCACAAGGGCTCCCAGGTTAGCATGAGTGGGAGATGCTGGGGACCTTCAGGAAGTGGGTCAGGGGAAGGACAGGGCTCTAATATCCTTCCCCTTGCTTTCAGCTATGGGTGAGTGGCTGTGTTTCACGGTTGCCCCATGATGAGCTGCCTCACCACAGGCCAGAGCCGGGGGTTAACCAACCAACCAGGATGGGGCTGCCCACATCTGGGAGCCAGAACAGGCCTTTTCTCCCTCTACGCTGACTCATTACAAGTAGTGTGCTGATGTTGTCTGGAAAAGCTTCCAGTCACTCCAGTGACTCCGAGGCACCCCTGGAGACTCCACTAGACCTCTCCTAGATGTCAAACACCATGTCACTGAAGTTGGCAGAACTCCCCATTCCCAAGGGTTTAAGCAGTGTGTTAACTGGGTAGGTCCCGGGGCCCCATGCAATCGCCAGCCTACTGTACTCTGTTGGGACCCACAGCGCAGGTCTCCCTGTCTCAGGAGATCTGAGTTCTCCCCCAGCTCTGGGGCAATCTTAGCCCTGACTGAAGAAGAGTCGCAGGAGGAAAGTAGGGCACACCAGCCATTGACAACCACGCAACCTTTGTCAGCAGGCCCCTCATATCCCAGGGGACAGGGCCTCCCCCAGAAGCCCTGACAGGCTGTGCCTTGCCCTGTGGGTGCCTCCTCCATGGCTGTGCTCTGAGATCCCACCTCAGCTCCTTGGGGCAGGTGTTGTCTCTCTCCTGCAGGAGCCTCTAGCACTTTGCACGGGGCCTGGAACATCGGAGTCCCTCAGCAACACTCAGAGCCTGGCTGGGTGGAGCAGTGTCAAGGGTCAGAATCAGGTTGGGGAAAGGAAAAAGCAGGCACACTGCCCAGCTCTTCTTGGTTCAGGCAGGCGATGGGGTCTCGTCTCCTTTTGACTTTAGGTCTAGTGAAATCTCTTTGAGGTCAGTGACAGGCAATCCCAGCCTGCTTCCCACTGCCCCATTTTAACTTCAGAAGAGTCCATCTTCTCATTAGCTGGGCAATAGTCATTACACCTTGGGCTATTTTCTTGACAACCATTGTAATCCTTCACCTATCAGACAGGCCCTTCTCTTCCCAACTCTTCCCCCATGCTGGTAAAGCCTATCTCTCAGGATAGAGGTTGACTATGGCAGACACTTTCTCAGCCTCCCTTGTAGTGAGGGTGGCCATCTGACCCAGTTTTTTGTCAAAAATATGTAAGGGAAAGTCTGCCGTAATGTTTCTTCTCTATATATATTAAAAAAAATTTTTTTTGCAAGAGAGAGAGAAGGGAGAGAAAATGGGCAAACCAGTACTTTTTGTGTCTTCAAAAAAACTCCAGATGCATGCACCACTTTGTGCATCTGGCTTTACGTGGGTACTGGGAAATTCAGCCCAAGGTAGCCCTGTCCTCTTTTTCAAAATTGTACATATTATTGTATGCAATGTAGTAACTTGACACATTTATTCAACATGTGATGATCAACATTTAGTATCTTATTAGTGCATCGCTGTGCATATTAATGAAGTAGAGTGAGATGTTTCAGTTCATGTACACAGCATGAACTAATTGAATCGGGGTAATTAACATCACTATCCCTTCGCTTCCCATTTATAACTGTTACTTCCTTGTTACTTGGACAAAATACCTAACCAGAAACAGTTGATGGAAGGAAAAGTGTTCAATGTGGCTTACAGAGAGTAGAGTCATCATGGTGGGGAAGGCATGGCAGGCCAAGGTGGAGAGTTGTAGTCACCCCAACAGAGAGAGAACAGCAATGGGGGCTAGACTATATAACCTCCTCCAGCAAGGCTCCACCTCTTCAAAATTCCACAGCCAGCACACACCCTTAGTCCCAGCACTCATGAGGCCAAGATAGAGGATCACTGTGAGCTCGAGGCCACCCTGAGACTACATAGAAAATTCTAGGTCAGCCTGGGTTAAAGCTAGACCCTACCTGGGGTGGGGGTGGGGGTAGGAAGATTCCACAACCTTCCCAAATAATGCCATCACCTGGGGATTCTTTAAAGACATGAGCCCATAGGGGGCATTTTATATTCAAACCACCACACATTTCTTCATGAAATCCATGATAGACTTTTGGGAGCTATGACCACCCTACTTGTGAGCCCTTAGAATCCATTTCTTCTATCCAACTATGTTTTGGTCTTTTCATAGTCTTGGTTATCATGAGCTGTCTGACAGAGATCACCAAGAACAGTCAGGACAGAGAAGATGGATGACAGGCCATGCTCTGCAAGGGTGGGTGGGTAAGAGTGAGGGGTAGCTGGAGAGCAGATATGGATGAGTCATTCTCTGGATCGTGATCTAGGTAGCTTGTGAAGGTGTGAAAATCCCTTGAGGCGTACATCTCAAGACTTGTGCACTTGATACAATGCCTGCTCACCAGAGAAGTTTCTGCTTCAACAGTTGCTGTTCAGAAGTTTTCTGGGGGAGATGGTGCAAATTTACACTCCTGTCCCCTAATATCAACAGTCTGGGGCAATAACAACCTCTGTGGTTGAAGCCCCATTGAAACGGTCACTCTAACTGTAGACAAACGCTTCCTCCACCCTTAGGAGAACGGGATAGAACCCAGACTCCTTTCCCCAAACCAAAGTGCATCTGGGTGTTTTGTGTTCTGTCTCTGATATTCATTTCCATAAATATCCTAAATCTAACAAATATATTTGTCTCTTTAATTAGCATTTATTCATTGTACAAAATGTGTTTCATTACAGCACATTCTTACATGTATAGCATGGACCTATACATGTCCTATTCATCCCTCTATTGCCATGAGCTCAAGGCCACCCTGAGCCCTCTCTGGTTCCCTCCCTCTCCTCCAGTTCCCTTCTTCCCAAACAGTCCACCTTCTACTTCTAGATCGTATATACTTATACACGCATATGTATATATTTAAATCTAGATTCCACATGGGAGAGAAAAGGTCCTATTTTCTTTGTGAATCTGCCTCATTTTTCTGAGCATGAAGGTCTCCAATCACATGCATTTTCCTGCAAGTGACAGAGTTTTGTTCACCTTTATGGCTGCATAAAATTCCACTGTGTACAGCACACTGTCTTCATCCGTTCATCTGCTGATTGACAGCTGGTTCCGTGGCTTGGTTACTGTGACCAGGGCCACACTGAGCGTGTGCTCTTCTCGTGTCCTGCTGATTTAGATTCCATGCCAGGGGTGGTTACAGCTGGGTCACACAGTAGTGCTAGTTTTAGTTGTTTTGAGGAACCCACACTGATTTCCATGGTGACTGCACTAGTTCGCATCCCCAGGAGCAGTGAGTGACAAAGGTCAGGTTCCCCACCACATCCTCAGCAGTTTCAGTTGTCATTCCTTTTCTTGATGGCAACTGTTCTGGCTGAGGTGAGATGGAGTCTTTGAACTTGCATTTCCCGGAGGGCTAAGGAGACCAGTGTTCCATATATTTGTTGACCATTTGTACTTCTTTTGAGAACTACTACTTTAGTTCATTGGCTTGACAATTTGAGTTTTGGATGTTTGACTTTTTGAGTTATTTATATATTCTGGATATTAATGCCATATATTTAGCTAGCAGAGCCTTTTCTCCTTTTCCGTGGGCTCCGTTCACAGTTTCCTTTGCTGTGCAGCTTTTTAATTTTAAACAATATTTGGCAATACTTGATATTATTTCCTGAGGTCCTTTTCATAAAATCCTTGTGTCATGGTTTGATCCAGGTGTCCCCCACAAACAAATGAATGTGTTCTCAATGATCAATCCTCAGCTGATGGCAGTTAGGGAATTACAACCTTGCTAGATTTGTGTTGTTGGGGGCGGGCTTATGGGGTTATAAACCAGCTTCCCCTTGCCAGTGTTTGGCACACATTCCTGACACTGTTTGCAGTGCTGTGGCAGAGGTGATGTCCACCCCTCTGCTCATGCCATCGTTTTCCCTTCCAGGATGGAGTCTCCCCTCCAGTCTGTAAGCCAAATAAACCCATTCCTCCACAAGCCGCTTTTGTTTAGGTTCTTCCTGCACAACAACTAAGAAGCTGACCGCAACACCTTGTCTGTGCTACTGATGTTTTCCTCTGGCAGTTCCAGAGTTGGAGGTCTTACATTCTGGTTTTTAATCTACTTTGACATGATTTTTAAAACAAAGTAAGAGATATGAAATCATTATATTCTTCTACATGTAGAAATGTTGAGACTATCTCAAATGTGTTAATGAAAAGTATTTTTATTTATTTTCAAGGAGAGAGAGGGGGTGTGATGGTTAAGTTTTGATGTCAACTTGACCTTTCAAGTAATCTTGGGTGGGTCTCTGAGGATGTTCACAAGAAAGCAGCCTCTCAGTAGGGGGCAGGATGTAAAGAAGCTCAAAGGAGGTAGAAGTAAACATCCTTTCTTGTGTGGGCAGTGCAGGAAGGAAATTCCAGAGACTCGGGAAGCCATTAAGTCTTGGATAGAATTGCAAGACTCCACCCTAGAGCTATATAAAGGTGAAAGAATTCTCTCCTTGCCCTCCTGCCTGTTTGCTGTTGTGTGTGTGGTGTTGGTAATGGGTTTTTATCTCTGCTTGGACCTGTGAAAGAGGACCAGCCTCTTTCACTTTTATGGGACTTCTCCTGGATCTGTAGCTTGAATAAATCGTCTCCTCCCATAAACTGTGCCTGGTTTGGAGATTCATCCCAGCGAAGTGTGGCTGACTGCAATAGGAGGGGAGGGAAGAGAATGAATTAATATGGGCACACTATGGTGTCTTGTCACTGCAAATGAACTCCAGACACTTGCACTTTATGCATCTGGCTTTATGTGGATCCTGGGGAATCAAACCCAGGCTGGCAAATTTTGCAAACAAGTACTTTAACCGCTGAGCCATCTCCCCAGCCCCCAGTGTGTTTTTGACACCTTTCTTGATATCCGGTGACTGTAGTCATGTGGGTTTATTTCTGAGTTTTCTATTCTGTTTCTTTACCAAGGAGAGTGGGGACTGCGTCTACCTTGCCGTCTTACCCACCCCCTAGAAGCTCAATCTGCCGCACTTGCTGTCCCCATTTCAGATGTCATAGGTTGACCTCCTCTTCCAAGAGAGGAGGCATTTAGCTCAGTTACAGTTACTTTCCCTCCCCTTCTCCTGATAGAATCCAGTTTTGACTTTTGTTAACTTCATCTTCCATGTCTTTTTATATCTGTGCAAACACTGCTTCCTGCTGAGGAAGTTCTCTGTTGTAATATTTCCTTTTTTTTTCTTAAACTCTTAGTCCTTTCCCCATTAATTAAAATTGCCTTTTAAAAATTGTGTTTTTTTCCTTTTTGAACATTTGACCCATGTCTTCTGTCACCTGAACATGGCTCTGTAAAACACTACCCAAAATGATTTCCTCATAGACAAGCCTGTCAAATGATTTAACAGTGCTGCCTTTCCTGGGCTCTGACTTTTAGTGCCCATTGGTTCCTGGGCACAGATTTCCCTAGGAATTTCCTTGTCTGCTGTTGGGATGAAGCTACACTGTCCACATCTTAACATGTCCTAGATGGTTCATAAAAGAAAGATCACAAGATTCTCCAACCCCTGTCCAGCCTGTGGTAAGTCTAGTCACATGACTGACTTTGACCAATAGGATAACAGCAAACATGTCACGAGCCAAAGCTGGGAAATGACTTGAGCACTTGTGATTTTGCTATTTTGCATGTCTGGGAACCTTGTGTCCTACAAAGCTCTCATTGAACCCAGGCTGGTTTCCTAGAGGGTAAGGGGACTGTGACCAAATAGTGCCACCAGCAAAGATCAAGTGTTCAACCATAGCTTATGGAGCCTGACACAGAGTGCAAACACTGACCATCAGCTGGCCACAGGCATATGAGGGTGGACAGGGAAAGCCGCATGGGGCCTGGCCATACATCTATGTCTATTTTTCTGCTTTTGTGGGGGGAGATTATTTTTAACAAGGGGAGTAGAAATGCTATCCTGAAAATTCAGTCCCAGAGTTCTAAATGGAAAACACCCTGATGTTGGGTAGAAGCATTGGCAAATCAGTTCATTAATATTTTAAATGGAAAAACACTGTTCCACGTGTCAGCAATGTGGGTTCTGAGACTGTTGCTGGCCAGCTCACATCACCCGTGGAAGGACTTTGTGCTCTGACTTTACAGATGCATTGGGAACAGGTCATTAAGCCACAAATGATGCATTGAGGGGGGCAGAGATAAGTCACTGCAGGCTGGCAGCCAAGAAGCCCAGAGGTGGAAAATGGAGTCGAGGCATGGGGCTCAGCCTGTCCCTTCCAAGGTGGAGGGCATTGTCCCACAGTTGTCCCCCTCCCTCTCTACAGGCCTCTGCCCTCCATCACTATCCAGCTACAAACTCTGCTTTGCCTGCTTGGTGGCTTGGCAAGGGGCAACGTGCTGATGTGTCTGCCAACTATGCTCCATGATGGAGAAATGGTGCTTTTTTGTCTCCTGGCCTAGCATATTGACTGGTATACAGTAGGTGCTTAATAAAACTCAGGGCATGAACAAATGAATGAGCAACTGCACAGACCCATGGTTTTCCGTGACAAACACAGATGGAAGCTGCAGGGGACTACAAGGTCCCACTGACTCACCCAGTGAGCGCTCTGCATGCAGCCACCCTCTGCGGCGGCCCCTGCTCTTGGGAAACCGCTGTGTCCACTCTAATAATCGTCGCCTCGGAGGTCAAGGGGCTAGGAGAATGGGAGAGAACATAAAGTCCTTTTATTTGGGGGAGTGGATTCCACCTCGAGACAAATTGCTACCTCCTGGCCGGCGTATCACTACGGTCTCCTCTTGGGGATGTGGGCACAGGCCTGGCCACAGCCGAATCTGGCCTGGAAAGTACTTGAATTAGCAGCAACCAGGCCTGCGAACGGGGTGGAGGGAGTAGGGGTGGGGTCAAGTTCATAAAGCTACTAAAGGATCAAGGCCTCCTGTTTATTTTTCAAAAAAAAAAAAATGTTCCCCTTTACCCAGAACAGGGTGGGGGCCCAGCTGGCCTGCAGGCAGGGAAAAAAATCTTAATCTCTTTGCCCTGCTCAACTCAGAACATCACAATTTGACTTGCACTTTTAAATAAATAATTACAAACTTAATGAAAAAATAATCTAGCTTCCACAGAGGCCAGGGAGTCATGGCTGGCATTGGCAGGAGTCCCTGGCAGCTATGAGGACGAGCGAGACATGTGGAACAGAGGAGCTCCCGAAAGACAGTGGGTGCCCGCTGCCAGGAGGCGGCTCTTTCCAGAGTGGTCCGTGCTCCCCACTGCCTTTGGATCATGTTAGACTGTTTCAGCCTGTGAAGCTGGGAGATGGAGATGGCTCAGTGGTTACAAAGAAAGCATTTGCTTCCCAAGTCTGACAAGCGAGGTTCAGATCTCCAGAAACCATGGAAAGCCAGATGCAAGCAGTGTCTATAGTCCCAACACATCTATGGCAACAGGAGGCAGCCTTGGGGGAAGCTCATAGCTCACCTGGCATTCACAGCAGCAGACAGCAAGAGAGACTTGCCTCCAACAAGGTGGAGGGTGAAAGGACTGAAGCCCTGAGATTGTCCTCTGACTCCATGGACTGTGGAATATGCATGCCCATGCACACACCCTACCTTAGGTTAAGGGTATCTTAGAGCTGATTTTGCTCAGGCCCTCTGAGAAGCACCCTGGAGCCCAGAGAGGAACAGGAGTTGTTCAGGTTGTGTGTTGGATGGGGCCTGATGATGGCAGAGCAGGCAGAAGAGAGCATGCTTTCTCATTCCCACTTGAGCTCATCTGGGCATGTCTCATACACCTCATGGTCGCTTTGGGAAGCAGCCACATGGACATCCATCTTTTCCATTCCAAGACCTTGAGCCCAGGCCTCTCTGGCTCTTTAACACCTCCTGAGGGCTCTGAACGGAGCTGGGGTAGAAGGGAAGTATGAAGAGCAATATGGGTCTGGGGAGCTAGCTCAGTGTTCTGCACTGCTTGCTGTGCAGGCCCGAGGGCCTGAGCTGGGACTGGGTGTGGCAGCGCATGCCTGTAATTCCCAGTGCTAGGGAAGCAGAGAGAAGAGGAGTCCCAGAGCTTGCTGGCCAGCTAGTCTAGCTGAAATCTCTGAACTCCAGATTCCTCAAAGAATAAGGTGGAGAGTGATTGAGAAGGACACCCAACATTGACTTCTGGCCTCCACATGCATGTGTAAACATGTGTGTGTGTGTGCATTTGTACACATAGTACACCCCACACAAACATACATGTATACATAAGAACAATGAAAACAATCACGACAGCATCAGTGAACTGCAGAGGGACAATGTGCCAGGCACTATGCCTGCTTGTCACAGGCTCTCTCTCTCTTTTCGTCCTCACTGTAATCCTGACCCTGACCTGCTTTACAAATGTCCTACAGAATTCTCTCCAGAGTTCTGCAGCCAGACATGGCCTGTAACCTTGCACCCTAAGAACAATGCTTGTCACAAGTGGGGCCTGAAGTGAGTTCCCCAAAGCAGGGACCTCATCTTCTGTATTTACTTTTGTGTCTCCAGGGACCAGGACAGAGCTTGGCATATGGTAGATATGTTTAATGAATGTTTTGGGAGATGGCTCAGACAGTAAAAGTACTTGCCTGGCATGCATGAAGATCTCCAGAATCCATGAACAAACGGGCGAAAAAAACCTAAAAAGGTGGATGGAACTCTCTTGCAGATGTCTTCACATATTAGGTCATTCTCTGCCTCTGAAGCATATACCTGCACATGCATGCACTTGAGCACATGTGCACGCGTACACACAAAGAATGAGCAGGTTGTCTAGTTCCAGAAGTGACTTAAGAAGTCATCCTAATTCTCCTTCCCCCATCCTATAAGAAGGGGCTTCAAAAGTCAAGCTGAGAAATAGGACTTGATTGAAGAACAGCAGAGAGCCACAGTGGGCTCTTTTCTCATTTTCTTTTGTTACGCATGTGTGTGTGTGTGTGTGTGTGTGTGTGTGTGTGTGTGTGTGCAGAGTATGTGTATGGTTTGATGCATCGTGTATGCACATGTGCACGAAGAGGCCAGAGAGAAGGGCAGGTGTCTTTCTCTTATTGCTCATCTGTGTATTTTCTTGAAATGGCATCTCTCCTCCAGCCCAGAGCAACTGTCCATAAGTGAGCTCCAGCACTTTTCCTGTTATTTGACAGAAGGGACCTCAGGAGATGGTCTCAAGGCCAGTCTCCTCACATGGCAGGTAGGGAAACTGGCTCATAGAAGTGAAGGGAGATACCTGAAGGGGACAGAGTTCGGTGGGCTCAATATCAGTGTTTGCAGAGAGAAATCCAGGTGAACAAGGAAAAAGCTGTGTTGGCATTGATATGCTTGTGATTAGCTCAAGGTAAATGTATCTACTGCTGGTTCTGCTGCCCTGGAGGCTGCTGCCTTATCCTCTCTCTCACATGCCTTCTTCTGAGCTGAACCTCTGAGACTGGGGCTTCTGTTTATGCCTCCCCAAAGTGAATTTTCAGGAGCTGGCTGGCTCAAAGCTACGTTCATGTGCTACATACAGGCTTGCTGTACCAGGGGGCTGCTTCTCTGGGCTGTCTCTGCAGGATCCCAGGATCATTGGAATTATGAGGCCAGGATGGAATGGGACAGGAACTGTGGGACAGGTAGCTAGGATATGGATAGGAGTAGAGATGGAGTGTCCTAGCAGGGGAGGTGGCACCATGCTGCTTGGGCCTTGATTGGAAATGTAGGTCTGATTTGGGGTTCATTTTGATCCTTCTGAGACATCAGGCTCATGGGGCTTGTCTATAGGAGGGAGAGGCCAGGTAGGTGACAGTCCCTTGCTGGGAGGGTGAACCTTCAGCTCAGCCTCTTGAACCTTGAACCCTGAAGAGCAGACCTCAGACCAAAGGTGGACTCAAATGTTGACTTCCATCAAAAGTGATGGCTTGTCGGCTGGAGAGATGTTCAGTGAATAAAGTGTTTGACTCTCAAGCATGAAGGCCTGGGTTTGGGTCCCCAGCACCCACATAAAATCCAGGTGTGGTGGTATTCACCTGTAATCCCAAATGGGAGAGGCACAGACAAGAAATCTTGGGGACTCCTTGGTCAGCTGCATTGGTGGGCTCTAAGTTCAGTGAGAGATCCTGTATCACAGAAGATGAAAACAACTGAGAAAGACACCCAGCACCAACCTCCGGCCTCCACTCCTGCACACACACAAGCACCTGCACACACATCAGGATGTTTTTGAACTGCAGATTGCTTTGAAGATTGTGCTAAAATGTTTTATGTTTCTATAGTCTACTTAGCAATATGAGTCCAAAGACTACTGGTTGAATAGCCAACAAAAGGTCTAGTATGTCATTTTATATGCATCTCATTGCCAACACACATAGGAGCATACACAGAGAGAGAGAGAGAGAGAGAGAGAGAGAGAGAGAGAGAGAGAGAGAGAGAGAGAGAGAGAGAGAGAGAGAAGAGAGGGGTTGCTTTTCAAAGGTCAGCCTGGCTTCCTGGACCATTATAGAGTATCTACAGGTCTAACTCTTTCCACAAGAACGTTAAGCTATCATTTGTACTTTTAAGTCTCAGTGGGGGTTTCCCCAAATTTCCTATAGCAGGTGGTGGTAGCCCCTCACTGAAAGCAGTGAGAAAATTAACACAAGATTCATTTGTGAACAAAGAATCCCAAAACTCGAGTTAGAGACCTGACCCAGCATTACTCATTTTCCCTTTTGCCTCGGGCTTCAGTATGGACTTTTTCAAAATATTGTTTTGGAATATTTATCTTAATGACTAATATCTTTGGTGCACTTTACTTTCACACTAGAGATGAGTGCCTCAATGGACTTACCCTACTCCTGGCTCACAATATAACTCCCATAAGCAGATGCTCTCTGGGGAGCCTAAATAAATGTAAGGGTACAAAGGTGGTCAAAGGCACTTGTTTGCAAAGCCTGCTAGCCTGGGTTCACTTCCCCAGTATCCACGTAAAGCCAGATGCACAAAGTATCACATGTGTCTGGAGTTCATTTGCAATGGCAACATCCCAGGTATGCCAATTCATATTCTCTCTCTTTCTCTCTCTCTTCATCTCTCTCTCTCTTTCTCCCTAACTTTTTAAAAGGGTTCCCAGACCAAAATGACTGACAATCACCAATCACAGTAAGTGGAAGGGATTATATTACAAAGTAGCCAATCCCAACCACAAGGTGTGCAGATAGAAGGTTAAAGAACCCCAGAGGAGGGTCCAAGTGTCCATGACTTTCTCAAAAGTGTGCAGATGGAAGGTTAAAGGACCCAGCATGGATTCTGTATGCTTCCTGTCCCTGGCAGCTAAGGGGCCTTCTCATTTCCTACAGGAATCCCTCCAGGGACTTATTGTCACACTCCAAGCAGACCTCTGGGAACGGTCACCACTCTACTGTCAACACCCAGGGGATGGACTTTCTCACATGTCACCTATAAGTGAGACAACTCGGTGCTTGTCTTTCATTTCATTCCGCAGTTCCACCACATTGTCTTGAATGATGAGATTTCGTCCATTTTATGAACAGTACCATTGATGGGCACCTTGTTGCTTGGCCTCTGTGAGTAGTGTTGCAGTTAGTTAACATGGTACAGAGGTATGGCATCTCAATTTCACTTTCTTTGGCTCTGTATCCAGTAGCAGGAGCCCTGGAACCTACCTACCAGGATAGGCTTCACTGTCGTCTCCTCCAGGAAGCCTTCCTGATCACCCCATGGAAGGTAGATCTGACACCATCTCTCAAGCTCTTGTTCACTTCTTTTAGTTAAATTGGAACTGAAATTCAGTGAGACAGTATAACTCTTGTTTAGGTAGCTAGCACTTCTAGGATGTCTGCTCCTTGGTGACAGGCCCTGTTCCTGTTCACTGCTCGGCCATCAGCATCTAGAATAGTGCCCGTCACATAGGAGCTACTCAGTCCATAGCGTCAATAGTGTGAGAGGGATGTGGTCAGTCTATGGACTATATATGTTCTATGTATTATTGAGTCTTGGTGGTTAGAGAGGTAAAGCTTATCGATCACTCCTATTTTATGGATGAGGAAACCAAGTCACCACCAAATTAAAGGCTAATAATGTACCCCAAACCCATAGCTATTCAATTCATGGAGGCAGAGCTGGATTCTAACCAATGCAGCCTGGCTCCCGACTCCACTCCCTTGCTGTGTGAACTAGGGCATGTGGCTGAACCGCTCTCAGCCATCCTCTCTTTCTCTGGTAAGGCCTTCATGTCTGTGAAAGCTGTTTCTGCAGAGCTCTAGGACTCTCGCCTCGTCTCCAGGTTCTCCAAGCAGAACTCAGTCACCATGCTCCCTGCCTTTCCTCGCTCCTAGAACAAGACTCTGAGGTGGGACTCTCTGAGGCGTGCAGAAGGTTGCTGGGCCAAGCACCCGGGAATAATGCTGTCCCGGAGTGAACAGGAAGTGTCAGGGACAAGAGCTCAGTGGAATTGAGAGGTGTATGGCCTTGACTCTGAGGAGTTCCAAAGGCCATGGGCAGAGGGCTTCGCCTTTGAGGCTGAGTGAGAGGAAGAAGGTCTCAGGGTCATGTATTTGGGGTATATTTTGTCCCTGGCCTCTCCTGAACTCTTTTCCCCCCCCACTTCCTAGCCACTAGGTAGCTTTGCTCTGCCGTACCCTCTCTACCACCATGTTCTGCCTCATCACAGGCCCAGAAGCAATGGAGCCACGTGACCATGGACCGAAACCTCTGAAACCATGAGTTTAAAATCAACCTTTTCTCCTTTTAAGTTGTTTCTCTCAGATGTTTTGTAACAGTAGTCCCCAGTTGAGGGACTGGGAGTGAATATTTGTTTTGCATACCAATTGGTCATGAACTGTTCCCTCAGAGAGGATGTTCTTGGGTGGAGCAGATCCCTCCAGCCAGGAGCTGGGATGGGCGTCAACAGACAAGATCCAGGGGAGCCCCAGAAGCCATTCTACTTCCACTATTACCTCACAGCATCCATCAGCACAGTGGTGTACTTCTGGGGGTACTTCTGGGGGTACTGTCTACTTCCCAGGCACCTAACTATGGGCAATCTGTGGGCTCTCGCATGCCATCCTTATTAACAACCCTGAGAGGGGGACACTGCTATCCCCAGTTTACAGATGAGAAAACTGAGGCCTAGTGACTTAAGGAGCTTGCTGGAGAATGCTGCAGCTGGGGCATAGCCTAAGCAGAGAGAGTGCAAGGTCCTACTTTGGTTCCTTCTAAGAATGCCTGTGTTTTTAAAAAAATATTTTATTTATTTATTTGAGAAAGACAGACAGACAGACAGACAGACAGAGAATGGATGTTGCCAGAGCCTCCAGCCATGGCAAACTAACTCCAGACACATGTACCCTCCTGTGCATCTGGCTTTTTTATGGGCACTGGGGAATTGAACTAGGGTCCTTCTGTGTTGCAGGCAATGCCTTAACCACTAAGCCATCTCTTCAGCCCAGAATGCCTGTCTTTAACTCACTCAAAGTCACAGTTTGTGGCTCTTGGAGCTTGTGGTCCAATGAGGAAATCAACAGAAAGGTAACAAGGTGCGGTATTGCTTTGAGAGGTGACCTAAAGTGGGAGGGGAGGGTGAGCCATCTGACAAGACAAAGCTGATCAATTTGGTTTCAGTGAATGACAGGTAAGACTATTCCACAAGGGTTAGACAGGAGTGATTCCAGACAGCGAGAGCACAGGTGGAAAGAGAGTTGGCATCAAATACCTGACGAGAAGACACTTAAGTGGGCAGGGTGATTTATTCTGGCTTACAGTTTTAGGGGATGCCGTCCAGCATGGCAGGAGAGGGGCATGAAGTGCTGGTTACACTGTGTACATTGTATCCAACATCAGGAAGCAGCAAGCTGTTAATGCCTCCCCTCAGCTAGCTCTCTCCTTTCTGTGCAGCTATATGCCAGGCCCATAGAATGACACTGCCCACATTTAGAGTGGACCTTCTCACCTTAGAAAACCCAATTTAGAAAATCTCAGAGAATCTAGGTATGGTGGCACATGCCTTTAATCCCAGCATTCTGGAGGCAGAGCTAGGAGGATCACTGTGAGTTCAAGGGCAGCACAGAACGACAGACTGAGTTCCAGCTCAGCCTCGGCTAGAGTGAGACCCTACCTCGAAAAAGAAAAAGAAAATTCCAGAGATTTGTTTCTATGATGATTCTGAATACCATCAAGTTGACAAGATTAACCATCACGGGCAAGGTCTGTCAGGGATGGAGAGGGGTCTCCTGAGGCAGGTAGAGGAATTGGGGGAGGGAGACCAGGCTGGGACTGTAGAAAGGGTCCAGCCCTAGAGTCCTGCTTCCATGAGTGCTTGCTGAATGAGCCAATGCTTGTCTGCAGATGAGGAAGAGGATAGGGAGGTGAGAGCAACTGTCCAGGTAAGAGAGTTGGAAGAGAGAGAGGGAAAGACAAATAGAGGGAGGGAAGATCCAAGGGAGGGAGAGAAGAAGCACACCCCATATTCCACAGGGTCCTAGAGCATCTATCAGCACATGTCTCAAAACCCCACTCACGTCCCTAGGTCTGTGCCCTACGTGATGCCATGTTCCCTGCCCAGCACACTTCTCTCCCTTGGCATCTCCTTATCTCGCCCAAGCTCTAAATTGTCTAGGACATCTGTCTGACCACCGCCCTCTTCCCTTCCCCTGCTGGGCCTGGTCCCTCCCCTCCCAGTTGAACCTGAGACTTCTGCCTACAAAGGTCAGCATTTAAAGCCTGACTCAGCAATTCTCAACTGCTTAGCCCAAGGGAAGCCATGGAGGCACTTAGCGTGCGAGGAGAAAAGCAGAGCCCTGGTGTCAACAGGTGGGGCCTTTCTGTCGCCACGTTGTCCAGTCCTTAGCCCTCTGAAGGCAGCATCTGGTAGAAATTGGGCTTTGAGTTTAGATAATTGGAAACAGGAGTGTCACCTCTGAGGACAGTCCCTAAATGCTCATGGAGAAGACAGCACAATTCTTCACAGAGTGGCCTTCAAAGCTCTTAATTAAAGTGGCCATTGGAACAAAGGCTGTGAAGCAAGACTTTAGGCCCCATTGGATCCCTAAATCCAGAGAGCCAAGCTGCTCAAGTGTGCAGCATGAACCCCCAGGGAAGAAGTGGTCTGTTCACTGGGTCCCTAGCGTGCAAACCACCACGAAGGAAGTGCGTTCACCGGGTTGCCGAGGATCTGGTGATTCATGGGAAGCCACAGGCTGGAGTGACTGAGATCCAGGGGCTCCAATGTGTGTTTGGGTGGGGCTTGTGTCTATCTCTGCTCAGCATCCTTCAGAGTCAGCTTCATGCTGAGTCTATGGAAGCCAGATGGCCACATCAGGAGCAGGCCACCATGTCCAAGCAGTGCGACACCCCGACTGGCCACCCTCAGGTTACTGTCCAAGAGCAAGAAGTTCTACGAAGAGAAATGAGTCGATGGGGAGATGAATTCCAGGAAGGAAACAATTAGGTTTCCCATGAAGGGCCATCTGCTGGGCAGACCTTTTCCTCTTAGCCATTTGAAAATGAGGCAAGAGCCCTCAGAGAGGCAAAGCTGTTCTCACCATGAGGAAGGGGCCCAGACAAGCTTCAAGTCCAGCCCTGCCTGACATCCCAGGTCAGGTTCTGAGCGCCCCCACTATCCTGCTTGTCAGGACACATCTGTTTGAACTTGGGGTGTAGCTTGGGGTAATTAGAAAAAGGACATTGCCAAGGGGCTTCCCTCTCTGACAGCCTGTCACTTGGTGGCATTAGCTTGAATTAAAGCCACACTCAGTGCAGACACATTTGAGGCTAGCCAAGGAGACAGAAGAGCTTGGAGGCCTAGCCACAGCCTGTGTGTGGACCTCAGACCAATCAGAGCCTGGGGAGAATGCATGTCGACCTTTCTGGGCTTTGAGGGTCTATTCCAAAATGGTGATAAGTAATACATATTTATTATGTACTCTGTGGTAAGCCATAATCTAAGTCTTTGGAGATCCTTAACTTTAATCTTCTCAACAACCCTAGAAAGTTGATTGATACCCTGTGGAGTGGTGGAAACTGAGCAAGTGACCTTAGCTCAAAGAGCTCAGTAAATGTTTGTGCTAGTCAGCTTTCCATCACTGTAACAAAAGACCTGAAGTAGTCAACTTAAAAGAAGGAAGAGTTTATTTGGGCTCATGATTTCAGTCTGTGGTCATCTGGTTCTATTGCTTTGAGTCTGTGGGTGGGCAGGGGAGTGTATGGATGGGTGTGGTGGATGGAAGGACAGGTAGGTGGAAGGATGGATGGGCAGGGGGAAGGCTAGCTGGGTAGATTTCCTGGCTGGTTGGGAGGAAGGATGGAGATGTGGGTAGGTGAGTGGATACTTGGATGTTTGAGTGAGTAAGCGACTAGTGGGTAGCTAGCTAGGGGGGTGGACAGATTAACACTGACAAAAGCACAAACAATTGCCTCTGGCCTCTTGGCCACCCCTTTCCGGCTGCATTTTCCAGTGGAAAAATTAAAAATCATGGGCCCAGGGCAGACATTTCCCTGTGTGGTCTGTTAATAGAGGCCCAGAAAGGCCAGCCGAGGTTGTCAGCTCACCCCATACCAGGACCCTATCATTAGCCACATTCCCCCTACCCTGCCTGGGAGTGGAAGAATGAGTGGCCACTGAGGGGCTGAGCTGGGCCTGGCCAGGCCCCTCATTAAGCTTTATTAAGCTCACCGAAGGGAGCAGAATGGGATAGGAGCTGTCCCCCAAAGGTCAGCAGTTAGAAAAGAACATACAGGCGTGCTCTAGGGTGGTCATCCACCATTGGCAGGCTTCGAGGAATGTGGAGTCTTGCCTGGGCAGGCTGGGAAACAGAAGTTCATACAAGAGAGAAGAGAGGACCTACACAGAGCTGGGAGCCTCACCAGCCTCATAGACCACAGCCTTCTATTCCCACCCGGAGGAGAGCTCCTCATTGCCCCAGCACATCTATGACCTGAGCGAGACACTCAGTCCAAGGGTGCTTGAGCCTGTATGCAATCCAGGGACCTTCATCACTATGTCCACCATGTTTGAATAGACACCTGCAAGATATGTAACAAACTGAGTGGAGGCAGGACTGTGCTTGGCATGTTGGGGGAGGGAAAGGATGCCAGTGTGGCCATAGAACATGGCATAGGATGCAGGAAGCTGTGGCCCCGGTCAAAAGTCCTGCTTTTAGGGAAGACCAGTAAGGGTAGGGGGCATCAGCAGGAAAAAAAAGGAGAGATACCATTGGGTTCATACTTTGAAAAGATCCCTCTGGCTGCCGTGCAAAGATGAGCTGGAGGGAGGCAAGCATGGGAAAATGAGGCTGATACAGCCATAGAGAACCATGAGGCTGGAGGGGGGATAAACAGAGAAAGCATGAGTGAATGGATTCAAGAAAGAAGGAAAAAACATGACATTTTCTTTTTCTTAAAAAGTCTTTCATTATTATAATGAAATGACCCTGAAAAAAAAAGATATGTATTGAAGGGTGAGCTGGTGTGTGGGAAATTACATAATTCACAAACTGTCAGTGCAGAAACCAATATATACTAATAGACACTTGGGGGGGGCTACCTATCCATGGTGGCCCTTTCTTTTCTAAGAACCTCCCATCCATTCTTACCCAACAACTACATCCAGCTGATAACCTGATCTCATCCTCATCCTAGATGAATGGACCATAGATGGGCCCATGGCTGCATAGATCATCCTAGCTGACAGAGAGACCAGAGTGCATAGATCATCCTAGCTGACAGAGAGACCAGAGCTTGGCTCCCATGAGCTCTCTCCACAACGAACACCTGGGGAGAGGTGAGCCTAGAAGCTGAGAGGAATGTACTTTCCAGTGGCCCACCCTGTAGGAGAGGGAATGAATTTCATGTCTGCAGATGGAGTCAAACACCCTCATCCACACATCAAGTGCTCCCTAAATGCTGTCCTCCTCCCCCTGCCAACCTTGGGGTCCTGCCAGCTCCACACCCACCTGCTGGATTCCTTCTGTGTTTCGTAGCATCTTCTGAAGTTCTCAGCCATCCCAAACTCAGCTCCCTGGACACCCTGTCACACCCACCTCCCCCATGGCCATCCTGCCCTTCCTGCTGGGTAAGGCTCGCCTAGTTCCTGGGGCCCACTTACCTAGCCCAGGAAGGATCCTACTTGAACTTGGGGAGTAGAACATTCCAGAGGAGAACCCCTGCTTTTCTTCCCACCAGGCCAGATGTGTGCTTGCTCCTGAACAGATCCCGGAAGTTTCTAAGTTGCTGGGGGTCCACTGTCACATGTCACCAGATGCTCCCTCTCCCTTCACGGGGGTTAGAGCCATCCCTCCTTCGTGATTCCAACATCTGTAGCACTCTCTCCTCTTCTCATAGAGCTCCCCCTCCAAATTCCTCCTGCTTCATAAATGAAGCTGTCTTCATCATTTTCCATATTAGCTGACAGCCGGCTCCCATATGCTTGGGGGTGAGAGCAGACCTCCTGTGCACCCCCTGCTGTTCCAAAGCAACTACTCCAAATGAAGTCCAGTTGTTGCAAACCCTTGGTCTTGGGGCCTCCACGGCCCTGTCCTCCCTGCCTGGCTGGTTGGAGGCTCACTCATACCCTCACTCATACACAGACCTTAGGGACAGCCTCAGCCTTAGTTTCTCATCTGTGAAATGGTAGCGCCAAGTAGCAGTGGCTGCTCAACAATGTGACAAGGAGTCAAGGACACCATGACAGCAAGGACATCCAGTGCCTCCTGCTGCATGCCAGGGGCTGACCCAACTTCTACCTGCAGCCCTAACCTCCTTTATAGACAGGTAATGGTGAGGAGTTTCCCAACTCTAGGCAGAGCGTGCAGGGAGCTGGCAGAATGCAAGCATTCTGACCCTCAGCTCAGTTCCTGGTGCCCCAGGGAGCTCCACAGGTGCTCACCCCTTGCCCTAGCTTCGAACCTTTCTTTTTGTGTGTGTGTGTGTGTGTGTGTGTGTGTGTGTGTGTGTGTGTGTGTGTGTGTCCCCAAAGGACAACTTGGGTATGGTCCCTTGGGCTCTAGTCACGTTTTTTTGAGACAGGTTCTCTCATTGGCCTGGAACCAGCTAAGTAGGTTAGAATGGCTGGCCAGTGAGCCCCAGAGATCTGCCTGTCTCCCCAAGGCCAGCATTATATGTCATAACATCCAGATTTTTTATTATAAACTTATTTATTGTTAATAATGAGATACATAGCATGAGTGAGTCTTGTGATGGTACTCCAATTCCCCTCCTCCTTATCCCCATCCCACTGGGAGCCTTTCTCAGTGGAATCACTGGACCAGTTTATGAAATGGGGTTATGAATTATACAAGAAGCAGCCAGTTTTATTTTTTCTTTGTATGTTGTTGCTGAAGGGGTCCAGGCCTCTGGATATTTCCTCCACTGTGGCTCTTACAATCTTTCCATCCTCTCTTCCGCAAAGTTCCCTAAGTCTGGTGGGTGAGTTTTAAGTCTGCTTTAGGGTTGAGATTTCAAGGGTCTCTGGATTTCTGCTTTGGACTGCATTAACACCCAGATTTTTTAATGTGAGTACTGGTGGTTGAACTTGACTCCTCATGCTTGCAAAGCAAGCACTTTATCAAATGCTCTCTCTCCCAGTTCTTCTCTCTTGGCCTTGAACACAAGCAGCATGGATATCAGCTCTGCTGTGGCCTAGCCCACTGCCCAGGTGGGAAGGGAAGGAGGGCAGACTCAGCTGGGCTCAGCAGACTGCTCTTCCTCATCTCCTGACCACACTTAAAAGCACTAACAGCAAATAAGAAGTCCTAAGCCAGAAGGTGATGTGCTAACTTTCCAGACCTTATCCTTGAAGGTTAATTTTTTGTTACTCAACTGTGAGTCAAATGGACCTTCTACAAAAAGAAAAAAAAAACAGAGTGAGTTAGTTTCCAATAGGAATCCCCAATATATCAATATATCTTCTACAATGTAGCCCAGATAGCCAAAGTATCCTTATCATCTTAGAATATTCATATCTATAAGTGACAAGTATAAAAACTTCTATTATTTCCTCCGTTTGGAACCCTTGTTCCAAACCCTTGTGGGTCTTGTTTCTTTATATTTAAGTATTTCTGAGCCATATGCTTCACATAAGCACACACCTGTAATCCCAGTACTTGGTAGGCAGGAGCAGGAGAATCAGAAGCTCAAGGTCACCCTTGGCTACATAGTGAATTCAAGACCAGCCTGGCCTAGGAGACCCTGTCTTAAACAAACAAAAACTAGTGGTCAAAAACATAGGTTAATAAAGGTTTATTTGTTTGTTTGAAGTGCTTGGGGACAAACAGAGACTTTTGCATGCTAAGTGGGGGTTCTATCACTGAACCCCCCACCCCCCATGCACTTTCTGTAAGGAAGACAGGGATATGAGCATCCCTCATTGCTCCCCAAACCCTGGGTGTCAGCTAAACCTGCCGGTCCACCTGACCCAGATTGAGTACTTGAAAATAAATACAGAGCCCCAGGCACTGCCCCAGTCTGAGGAGCAAAGGGTCTGCACTAGGAACTGGGGACTTGCTGAAGGGGCAGATCTTGGAACTGGTGCTGAGAACAGTCCCCAGCTGCCTCCTGCCTCATCCTATAAATGAGAAATGGGAGGGGACTCAGGGAGATGTAACTTGGACCCTCATGCCAGCTACGGTGAGAAGCTCACCTCCTCTTCTGTCTCTATCTTTCTCGGACCCTGTCAAATCTTACCCAGCTCCAGACCTCTACTCACTTTACTGCCCACTGGGGTTCTGCCTCTGTTTTCTCCCAAGTTCCCATTCCCAATGACCCTGTTTCTCATTAATGAGGCTTTGGGTATTTTTGTCTTTCTGAGCACCAATTTCTAGTGCCAACAAATAACTCTAAATAGAAAAATATGCCCCCAATTAGACTGGAAAGCAAAAAATAAATAGGAAGGGGGTGGGTTGAGTGTTTGTCTGCTCCCTGTATGGAGCGGGGGCTTTTATTCTCCTGAGACCATCATTGAGACCACTTTTCAGGGTGCCATGGGGCTCATTAGACAAAATGTGTGCCCAGCTCTTTGCACAGAGCAGCAGCACATTGCCCATCGGAAGTGTGGATGCATTTGCTATTTGGGGATACAGTGTAGAGAGAGTTAATAGACTGTGCCCTACAGCTGACCTTTCCCAACCAATGCCATCGTTCTATGGGTGCAACTTTTGTGCACATGTATATGCATAGCGTGTGTGGTATAGTGTGATGATGTACACACGTGTGTGCAGATGTGTACATCCTGTGCAAGTGCACCTGGAGTTTAGAGAAGTTAGCCATCTTCCTCTATGGCTCATGTGCATGTTTCAGTGAGACAGAATCCCTTGCTGAACCCAGAACTGCCATTTTATGGGTCAGACTGGTTGACCAACAAACTTCAGCAATTCTCTAGTTCCCACGGGACAAGGGTTACTGGTGTGTATGTGGCCACATCCAGCTGTTTATTTAGGTGTTGGGCAATTGAACTTAGGTGAACCAGGCCCTCTCAGGCCCTCATGCTTGTGCAATAAGCACTTGCACCTGCCGAGCCATCTCCCTAGTCCTACAGGGACGTTAGGAGGGTCTCTCTGCCTGTTCACCTTTCCAATCCAACTGCTCACAGCTGAACTGCAACCTTCCAAAAGGCCTAACTCGGGTCACAGGATTCCTGCAAACTTTCCCAAGCTGCCAGCTAAACACCTTTGGTTTCGACACCTTCCAGCACAGGCTCTATGGAGGCTTTCAGACTCCATCTTCCTCAACCTTCCCGTCATACCGGCCACGTAGCTCTGCTCCATGGTCCTTAAATGGCGTGTGCACTTTCGGGTTTCCCCTAATTGGAAGCCAGGGGCAGAGAGGTAACCATATGTCTTTGCTCCAGCCATACTTCTGTCATTAGCTCAAGTCCCTATCTTCATCATCCCATAACATGTCTGCTATGTGTCTCTGCAATTCATCCCTTGCATGTTCCGTTGCACTTCTCATCTCTCCCCCACCTCAGCAGAACTCCTGTAATTCATAGAGGAAATGTCTTTAAATAGTATGCCTCCTTGGAGAACATGCACTGGGGTTTTCTGCATGTGTGATTCCAATTTATACACACACCTCCAAAGTTTTTGTTTCTTAGATTTTTCACTGAATGCATTTGAAGACTTAGCCTGCATGTGTGCATCCACTGCTCTTAACCGCTGAAGAGCCTGCCCTGCAGGCATCATCCAAACATTAGCTGTCATCTCTCAGTCCCCATAGGAACCTCTTGGCCCATCTGTTGTATAAGGGAACCCAAGGTCAGCTTCTGCTTCTTACAAGAGCCATCCATTTCAGGGGCAAGGGGCGGATATGGAACTCGAGCTGATTTAAACACAGTGTGGATGTCCATGTTCATCTATTCCCAGGCAGCAACTCAGATCTCAGCCTCACACTTGGCAGCTTCAGGGGAAGAGAAGACCCTGTAGCAGCCACGGGGATCCCTATATCACATTCTCTGCCTTGCTTTCCTGATGGTGTGGGTGTCAGAGGAGGTAGGCTTGAGTCTCGGGAGTGTTACTGAGTGTGATGGTTAGGTTTTGTTGTTAACTTGATCTTTTTAGTTATCTTGGGTAGGTCTCTGAGGATGTTTACAGGAAGGCAGCCTTTCAGTTGGGGGAAAGATGTAAAGAAGCTCAAAGAAGCTAGAAGTAAACATCCTTTCCTGTGTGGGCAGTGCAGGAAGGAAATTCCAGAGACTCAGGAAGCCGTTAAGTCTGGGAAAGGGTTGTAAGGCCCCACCCTAAGGTTATATAAAGGGGAAGAAATTCTCTTTGGCCCTCCTGCCTGTTTGCTGTTCTGGTGTGTGTGATGTTGGTGATGGGTTTTTCTCCCTGCTTGGACCTGTGAAAGAGGACCAGCCTCTTTCACTTTTATGGGGCTTCCCCTGGATCTGTAGCTTGAATAAATCGTTTCCTCCCATAAACTGTGCCTGGTTTGGAGATTCATCCCAGCAGCGAGTGGCTGACTATGATGCTGACTCAATTGTGTCCCCTTCTGAACTTAGGAGAGGTGATCAAAGTTAAGTGAGGTCATAAGGGTTGGGCCCTAATTTAATAGTTCTGATATCCCTGTAAGAGGAATAAACGATAGAACAATCCCTCCAAGTCCATGCACAGAGAAGAAGGTGTGAGGGTTTGGTCCAAGGATAGAGGCCCTGACAGAGGTCAAGTCTAAGGACACAGGACTCCTTGATCTTGGGCTTCTGGGTCTGTGAGAAAGCACATTTCTGTTGTTTAAGTCACCTCGTCTCTGGGATTTGGTTACAGCAGCCTCAGCAGACTAGGATATGATTGGTAGGGTTTCTCCATCTTTCCATTATTGGCCGCAGAAGGTATTATTGTAGAAGTCTTTTCTCTTGGACTAAGTATGGTGGCTCACACCTATTACCCAGCATTCAGAAGACAGAGGCAAGAGGCATGAGTTGAAATCAACTTGGGCTACATATAAAAACTCTGCTTCAAAAATAAAATAACAGAGGCTGAGGAGGTTGCTCAGTGGATAAAATGCTTGCTGCACATGTATGGGAACCTGAGTTTGGATACCCAGCACCCATGTAAAGCCAGACATTGTAGCTGTAGTCCTGGTGTGAGATGGGAGGCAGAGACAGGAGAACACCCAGAAGTTCACAGTTATCCTGGCAAACGCAGCAGTGAACACTGAGAGATCCTGCCTCAGAACAAGGTGGAGGAGGGTGAAAATAAACACGGAAAGTTATCTTCTGACCTCCATGTGTACACCCCAGTGTGTGCCCTCCAAATGCATGCACACATACACATTATATACACATACCAAGAAAGAGATGAAGGAAGAAAGAAAGGGAAGAAAGAGAGCGAGAAAGAGAAGGGAAGAGAGAAGGAAGAAAGGGAAGAAGGGAAGGAAGAAAGAAAGAAAGAGAGAAAGAAAGAGGGAAGGAAGAAAGGGAAAAAAGAAGGGAAGAAAGGAAAAGAAAGGAAGAAAGAAAAGAAGAAAAGTTCTTTCCTTTAACAGTGGCTTCCATGAAATTGGAACACTACAGATTCATTTACCATTGATTTATGTGCTCTGTTCCTTTGGAGAGTGATAAATCATTGTCATATTTAAGATGTTGTTATAACCCCACCCAAACCAAACTTTCCCCCTTTGGGAGCACTACTGGCCCATTTTGGATGTAGTGTCTAGTGTCACCTCCCTGGGCATGTGAAGCCAATGCAGAGCAGAGCTGTGAAAACTACCAAGAAAGACATGGTCCCCTTTCCACCTTTGGTCTTGACCACGCTGTGTGTGAGGCCAGGGCCTGAAGCAGCCATCTTGAAACTATGAAGATAAGGCTACCATGCCTCCAATGGCCAAATAGGAGATTCTTTCCCCATTCCTATGATTCCTAGCAATGTCCTGAGGCAGACTGACATTGATGGGACTGGCAGACCAGGAGTCTATCCCCAAATCCACCTCAAGTCTAGACTTCAGCACTATATCCATGATTAGAACTTAGGTTCAGAGAGTGGAGGCCTTTCCTTTGAGGGAGATCAGGATGTTCTCTCCTATAGAGCTCACGGATGCTGGGAGAACAGAAAGACAGCTGCCTCCACATGCACGCTGCCCTTTCCACGCAGAGCCTCTTCCTCTATTCCTGCATTAACAGCTTCCTCCCCCAGGATCTCCAAGGCCAAGGTCAATCTGGTCATCTTCCAGGTAGCACCAGGTGGGGCATTTGCAGTCAGCCTGTCCTGACTTGGATGGTCTTCACGACATGCCATCGTGCATCTGTCTTTATCCCTTAGCTACTAGCCAGCGCCTCTGCACCCATCCCCAGGCCCTGGGTACCAGTAAGCATGAGTCACATGTTCACATCAAAGATTTCCCCGTCCAGCACAGGAAGCAATATGTGGGCATCGGTCCAACACCCCTTCATTAGCACCTTCTATGTTGTTGTGTGATGTGGTCTTCCTGGAAAAACAACCATCACCAGCTTTATCAGAAACAGCTGTGACCACTCAAGAGAGACCCTCAAGACTGGACCTGTTGAAGACGTGGCTCAATGGTTAAAGGTGCTTGCTTGCAAAACCTGTCAACCTGGGTTCAATCCCCATGTATCCATGTAAAGCCACATGCACAAAGGGCATCTGGAGCTCATTTGCAGCAGCAAGAGGCCCAGGCATACCCATTCTTATTCTCTCTCTCTCTCTTTCCTTTTCTTCCTCTCTCTTTTCTTGCAAGTAAATGAATAAGATTTTTTTTAAAGATTGGGCCTGTTGAAAATCTGCCATAAAGTGGAAGGAAGGAAGGAAGGAAAGAAGAAAGGAAGGACGGAAGGACGCCAGATGCAAAGTGGTGCATGCTTCAGTCATTTGTTGTAGTTATAAGAGACTGATGCACCAATATATATACACAAATGCAAAACAATTTTTTAAAGGTTAAATATGCCTGGAGGAAAGAAGCCCCTTAAAGAAAGAAGCTTGGGTTGTCCTACCTCCCCCCTCCTTCCCAGCTTGCAACAGGGACTGTGGACTCTTGGAGAAGGCTTGAGGTGAAAACATATGGAGCAGAGGCTACAACCCCCTTCAGAGCAGCTGCATTTGTCTAGAGTGGTGCTGAGGGACTAATGAAAACAGGGACTCTGTGTTTAGCACTCCAAATTCTTCCCCTGCGTGAGTCATTGAATCTTCCCACTGTGAGCCATTGAGTCCTCCCACTGACTGCAAGGGCAAAGGCTGCTGCTGCATGTGCAGCCCAGGAAGAGGTGAGACCCCAGGACACAAGCACAGGGCATCCAGGAGCAGAAAAAAGTGGACATAGCCAGCACCAAGGAGCCCATGGCCATCCATCTGCATGGGCAGTGCTCAACAGAGCCACCATGTGGCCATGGAGGCACTAAACAGCTGCAGACCTGTCCTGTCCACACTAGAACTTTCTTCTTTCTTTTCTTTCTTTCATTCTTTCTTTCTTCCATTCTTTCTTATTTCTTTCATTCGTTCATTTGTTCTTTATTCTTTCTTTTCTTTCTTCTTCTCTTTTCCTTCCTTTCTTCCTTCCTTCCTTCCTTCTTTCTTTTTAAAAATGTATTAACTAGAAACTTTGTATGAACAAATCATGTGTTGGTACCACCATTTCCCTCCTTCCTGCTCCCCTTTCACTGAGGGCCCTCCTCAGAGGGATTGCTGGTATGCCGGCAGCAGTCATTGCGGGAGTGGGGCAATGCTTCTGGATAGTCCCCTCACCACCACCTTGGCTCTTACAATCTTTCCAATCCATCTTCCACAAAGTTCCCTGGGCCAGTGTGGGTGAGTTATTATTTATTTATTTATTTATATTTTTAATTGTCCATAATGAGTTACATTATTTAGTGGGCAAACGATGAGTTGTTATCCCCAGTTCCCCAATGCCCCTCTTCCCCATCCCCAATCAGCTGGATATCCTCCTCCGTGGGCAGTCTGGATCAGTCTTTGGGGCTGGGGACCATGGATAGCCTAGCATTCAGCCGGATTCTCCAGGCCCTAGTATGTTGTTACTCAGGGGCATCATGCCTCTGGATAGTCTCCCCCACCATGACTCTCACAATCTTTCCGCCCCCTCTTCCACTCTGTTCCCTGAGTCATGGTGGGTGAGTATTAAGGCTGCTTTAATGTTGAGAACTTAGGGGTCTTTGTGTTGAAAATCGTTGGTGTCTGTCTCATTGGCTTATCCTGTGTTGATTGAATGGCTGAGGCTGTAGGTCCCTTGTTCATCCCATCATTCTCTGTGGGGTTCCATATGGATCCTCCACGATATGACTGTGGTGGCTCATCTCTTGCCAGGATCTCAGCTATTGGCCTATGGTCAGTTGGTATGGTTAGTTAGATGGGCCACAGCTCTCTTGCTGCATTCTGAAAAATACAAACACAATCTCCACCGGAGAGTGAGATCAGTATAGGCAGTGTGGGTGAGTTTTAAGTCTGCTTTAGTGTTGAGCTCTTAGCAGCTTCTGGATTTCTGCTTTGGAACATTTCTAGTATCCTCAGTGTCTGTCTCCATCACCCTGGCGCAGGTTGTCAGGCTCACCGTGGGAGCAGCACTCTTGCTCATCTCTCCACTGCCTCTGTAGTTTCATGTGGGCCTTAGCTGATGTGCTGGGGGTGGTTTATCTCCTGCCAGGGAGTCAGCTATCATTTTCAGTCTTGTTGGTAGAATTAGGCTGTCCTAGGGTCCTCATTACCTTTTGAAACATAAAAATAGATTCTCCAATATGTTAAATGGGATAAGCATTGTTAGTTTGGAGAGATTATGGTGGGTGTATCCTTTCTTTAGGCCCAAGATTAATGGACACTTCCCCTTGAAGTCCAGATTCTTGGTGCACTGCCAGGGCCTCCTGCCACTGTAAAGGAACTCCAGATGCATACATCACCACCAGAGGATAGACAAAGTCTTTTTTTATTGTTTTGTTTTGTTTTAGTAGAGCAGGAAGTGAGAGGTCACTGAAAAAAGAGGAATTCTTTTCTGAGGAAATGCTAAGGAACACTTGCTCCCTCCCCTAGGCAGGTCACCCCTCCCCACCCCCCACTGACAGACTTAAGGCTGATTACACCAGAGTTCACTGTGTCAAACCAATGAGTTTAGTGGACTTCTTGTCAGAACACTGGTGAGGGAGACCCCGAAGCAGCCAAAGCACGGAAAAGTCTCGGATGAAACTGCTCCAAGCTGCATAGACGGAGCTCTCTGACTCGTGCTCTTCCACCCTTTTATCCTCTATCTGCACCTTGGGCCACGAGACCTGGTGCATCACCGTATACAGCTGGCACAGGGGGCAGCTGAGATCTCAGGTGAGGGTCTGATGACTCGCCCCACCCCCTCCTTCTCTGGGGTAATGCCAGCAGCTGCTTCTGATAATGATGGCAATAGTTTTTCTTGGGGGATTGGAGGGCTGTGTGTCACACCAGTCAAACTTATCTCTGGCATTCTCCACTCACACTGCCATGCCTGTGGGCATGTGGCATATGCTGCCCACCGACAGCTCTCACCCACCCCTCAGTCACCTTGTTCTATCCCCCTCAATGATGCTCCCACCACCTCCAGGAAGCCCTCTCCAGCTGCCCATCTACATTAGGCTAAGCTCCCCACCATCTTCCCACGGCTCTGGGCTCCGCCCTCCATCAGTTTATATACTATGGACTTGAGTTGCACATGTCCAAGTCTGACTCTCCTCCTAGACTATGAGGCGGTCTGTGTCATACACTTTCCCCACAAGGATGCATTCCCAGGTGTCTCAGCTAGTGCCTCGATGCTGCTGGGTAACAAACCATCCTGAATCTACATATCTTAAACAGCAGCCTCTGATTCTCCCTCCTGAAGCTGGCAATCCCCTGGGGTTTGGCTGATCCAAGATCAATGAAGTTATGTTACACATGGCTCTCACCCTACTTCACCCCCAGTACTGCCTGGCCCATGTCCTTGCCAACATACACAAGACAGACCAGTGGAGACACTCCAGTGTGGTAGTTACCTTTTCAACCAACACCCAACCAGAAGCAGCTGATGGGAGGGAAGTTGTGTGTTCTGGCTCACAGTCTCAAGGGGACACTCATGATGCAAGGAAAAAAATGGCAGAGCAGAGGCTGGACATCACCTCCTGGCCAACACTAGGTGGACACCAGCAGCCGGAGAGTGTGCCAAACTCTAGCAAGGGGTATCTGGCTATAACACCCCTATGCTCACCCCAACAACACACCTCCTCCAGCTAGGCTCCACCTCCCAAATTGCCATCAGCTGGGAACCAAACATTCAAAACACACAAGCTTATGGGGAACACCTAATTCAAACCACCACACATCAGTCCTTTAGGACTTGGCTCAGACAAGCACGCTGTCTGTCACTTTTGTCCATCCACATTCTACTGGCCAGAAAAGTTCACATGGCCAAATTCAACATCAGTAGAAGGGGGAAATAGACATGTAACATGGCAAAGATGTGTAATGCAGTGCTTCCTGGCCAATGCCAAGCCTTCAAACCTCATCCCACGACCTCTCCTCACTGACTCAGTGAGCCAGGTCAATGCTGCAGTCTTCAGTCCCAAAGCCTTTCAGGATTTTTTTTTACCTTTGGTTTGAAATATTCCTTCCCCACCTCATTTGGATGCCAGCTGTAACTTGTTTCCCCAACATTTGGGAGGCGTTGTAGTTCCCCTCTCATTCTGAGACAAATCACCCAATCACAGCAGCTGACAGGAGGAAGAGGTTTATTTGACCTTACAATTTCTAGGGGATGTTTCATCGTGGCAGAAAAGCATGGCAGAGAAGAGGCTGGGCATTACTTCTTGAACAGCTGGCAGGAAGCAGCAAGAGGGAGTTAGCTCTGGCAAGGGGAAAGCTGGGCTATCATACTCCAAAGTCCACCCCCAGCAACACATCTCCACCAGCAAGGTTCTACCTCCCAAAGTGTTACCAGCTGAGAATAAAGTACTCAAAACACATCTCACATTCTAATCTCCAAAGGAGAACATGGCTTTCACCTGCGGGGGGAGGGGGAGGACAGTGACATAAGACACAAGCATGTGTGGCTGAGCCCAGTCTTGTACTCACTGTTGCAAGAGCCTAGAAACTTCTTTCCTTCTATTCCAATCCCCCTTCTTTCCTAAGAACCCTTCTCATGTCCATCAGGATTTGCTTGCACTGAATGTCACAGGATCCCTGCCTGACAAAAGCTTAACAATGGCTCCCAAGGAAGAGGCTGGACGAAGCGCTCCAGGACTGGTTTCTGGGCTCAGCAATGTGATTCAGTGCTCCCCATGTGTTCCCTCCTCCTCCTTCCCAGTTCATTCTGCTTCGCCATGCACTCACCACTTGCCTTTTGTCCAAAAGTTTGCTTCTGCATGGTTACAAGATTACTGCCACAGCTCCAGGCATCACATCTACAGTCAAAGCTGTAAGAAGCTTGGACTGGAGAGATTGCTCAGTGGTTAAGGTGCTTGCCTGCAGAGCCTGATGTCCACAATTTGATTCCCTCATGCCCATGTGGAGTCAAGATCACAGAATGGCGTACGCATCTGGAGTCCATTAGCAGCAGCTGGAGGCTCTGGCATGCCCATTCTCTGTCTCTCGTTTATTTCTCTCTGTTTGAAATGATATAAATAAATAGATGAATTTTTTTTTGAAAAATAAATTAGCTGGGCATGGTAGCACATGCCTTTAATCCCAGCACTTGAGTGATAGAGGTAGGAGGATCACTGTGAGTTTGAGGCCATCTGAGACTACACAGTGAATTCCAGATCAGCCTGGCCTAGAACGAGACCCTTCCTCAAAAAAACAAAACAACAACAAAAAAAAAATGAAAGAAAGAGATGGAAGCCTGTACAGCATTACCTGGAGGACTTATGAACATATAGATTGCTGGGTCTTGTCCACAGTGTCTGATTCCATGGGTTCTGGGGGAAACGTGCACCTGCATTCTAATAGGACCCAGGTGCTGGCCATGCTGTTGATCTGGGGACCAAGCCTAAGACCCCGCTGTCTCAAGTTGCAGTCAGAGCCTTGGCCCTCTGCACCAGCTGTATATTACATTCACATTGCTGAGGCTGGGGTTCCATGTCCCCCCACCACACACACACACACAGAGAGAGAGAGAGAGAGAGAGAGAGAGAGAGAGAGAGGACAGAGAGAGAGAGGAGAGAGAGGAGAGAGAGGAGAGCGAGCGCCTGGTTGTAATGCTCTGCACTATATCCTGGGCACCTGGAGTCGAAAACCTCCTGGGTGGCTCCAATGAACCAACACAGCCGAGAACCACTGGCCAGAGACTACTTAATACTGCCGAGTCCTCATTTATTTCTCTTTCCCAGATTTGTCCTCTGAGTTCAGCCTGGGACACCCAATTAGTCACCCAGTGTCTCCACTTGGATGGCTCACAGCGCGGTGGAGCTAACACATGGGAATTGTGCATGTCTGACTCTTTAGTTCCAAACGCTCTGTTTCTCTGTCTCCCATCTCCGCAAACAGCAACCTGGACCATCTCATTCCTCAGGCTCAATCACTGCATGTGGCCTTGGCTCCTCCCCCCATCATGCCCCCCCCATTCCTGGGCAGATTCTTTCCATTCTGCTTTGGAACATCCCCTGGCTCTTCTCTCTTTTCCCCACTCTCACTGCTGACACCTAGGTCACAATGCCATCTGCTGTCATCTGCATGACACCCACAGCATCTTAACCTTCTCCGTCCTCCACTCTGCTCACCATCACCAAGGCATCCTCCATAGAGGAGCCAGAGAAGGGAACTGTTAATGTCACAATCAGACCACAACACACCTGTTTAAAGTCCTACTAAACTTCATCTCGCCCATGTCCTCCCTTCTCAACCTTCTCTGGTCCCCTCTTCACCTGGCTTGGATGCCTATGCTGAGCACAGCTAGTTACCTGGTCCACATCAGCTGGCCCAGTCACCTGGGCTTTGCTTGGCTGGATACTGCTCACATTTCTGCTCTGTGGCTATGTCACGTCCTGGGAAGAATGTCCCTGAGCCTCACCCTGTACCCATTTAGCTTGCCATAAAATCATGGGGACTCCAGTTTGGATCCCTAGGACCCAAGTAAGGTTGGACACAGTCACAAATGCCTGCAATCCCAACTCTCCTATGGTGATATGGAAGGCTGAAACAGGAATCCCTGGAAACTTAAGGGACAGCTAGCCTGGCACACAGCTGCAAAACAAGAGACCTTGTCTCAAACAAGAGGGAAGGCAATGGCCAACACCAGAGATTATCCTCTGACTTCCACATGGGTGTCATGGATGCATGTGCCCTCAATCAAGCACATGAAACATGCAAACACACATATACATACCACACACACACACAAAGATTTTTTTAAAAAAAGAATCTTCAGGCAGCTACCCCCAAATGAGGACCTGCCTCTAACTCCCTTGGGAGCAGAATGATGGTCTATTCAGGCTTGGCAAGTCCAAATGATCTGAGATTACAATTTCCTTTGCCTGAAGGACATTGAGGAAAGTCTTGCCTCAGTTTCCCCATTAAATGGGGCAAGAAGTTCAGGTCTTCCCTTCTACAGAGCTGCTCCCAACCTTAGGGGGCCATCCTGGAAGAAATGACTCTCCCGCAGCCATGTGCTCAGCACATCTGAGCCCTGAACTCCCTGGGACCCCAGTGGCCCAGCCCAGCCTGGGGCTGCAGCATAACCTTAGTTATGTGCCTTTTGCATTGGGATGTCTAGACGCCTTTGCCAGCTCACAGCTAATGTCCCAGGGGGCTTCCTCTAATTCAAACCAAAACTGCAATTCTAGTTGGGATGAAGCATATACACATGCTGCCACTTATAGGGACAGATTTATAAGGCGTTAACAGCGCTGCCCAAGCACCAGGTGTGACAAATCATCAAAATTAGAAGCAAATGAGCCTGGGGCCAGACGGGTGGTTCTAAGAAATTACTAGCATCCTCGGAAACACACTAACTATGCTTCTGCCACGGGCCCTTTGCACTTCCTGTTCCTTCTGGTTCTTCTTCTCTGATCCAGTGGGGATTCATCGCTCTCCTCAGAGTTCATCTCTCTCCATCCTTCCCTGCTCATTTGACTCTGAAACCCGCTCTGCCTTCATAACAGTTATTACCATGCCTGTCTACACCTTCTGTACACCTGCTGTGTGGACAGCTCAGTGTCGCCTGCATAATGGAAGAAAATATATACAATTTAAAAATAATTTTCAAAGACATACATATGAAGAGGACAATATATGCTAAGGTGGGTGCCTTATGGGGGGGGTTGAGACAAGGGACTAGAAATGCTATCTGAAAAGAAAGAAATCAGAACTTCTGTTCATTGGGGTGATGGTGGGCCATGACTGGAGGAGCATATTATTGAGTTTGTCTTTCTACCACCTTTTTCTTCCTCCTGAGGTCCAGTGCTTTGGGGTCAGTTTCTTCTGGCTTGGAATTCACTTGATAATGCTTCCAAAATAATTCTAGGTTTTCTCTCAAAACCCAACTTGGCTTCTATTAGTCACATAGAAACTGTAAGTGAACAGGTGTCTGATCACCTCAGCCCAGCAAAAGATTATGATTGGTTAAGGTGATAAAGGCTCAGAGACCTCATCCAAGATCTCACAGAGAGTATGTAGTGGATCTCGAGGAGAAGCCTGAGTGTTGACAAACACCCTTCCCTTCAGCAAGGATGGTGGTTTACTTACTGTGATTTCCCAGGGTGCTGAGAAGATCCCTTATGGAGCTCCCATATCCCTCTCCAACCTGTTCAAGTTTCCTGAAATGCAGCTGTGGCTGGATCAGAAGGGATGCACACACCTCGTGTGAGTATGGTCAGCCACATTGTTTTCCAGAATGGCTGTTCCCACTTCCTCTTCCAGCTGTGGGCTCTTGCTTCCACATATCTGCCAACACCTGACATTATCAGCTTTCTACTGTTTGCCAGGCTACCAGATGGAAAGCAGTAAACCATTGATGACTTATTAATCAGGTTAATAATTCAAGCATCTCTCGTTCATCTGTTGGCTTGTTTCTTTCTCCGTAAATAAGCAAGCATTTGTCTTATGGGTTTTCTATTTTGGAGTATGTATCTTCATTGCCAATTTAAAAGGTTCTTGAATAATAGTCTAGTGATTTGTCATGTCTAGAAGTGGTAGGTATCTTCTTCTATAGCCTGCCTTCAGTCTTATCTTTGCTTATATGCCATTTAAGAAAAAAAATCCTTATTTATAATTCAAAAAGGCATTTTATTATATGTGAAATATAAATATGGGAAATCACAGAAAACCAATGTTTAACTTAGTACCTATTACATCATGGACCCTTTGAATTGTCACACAAAGCAAGAAATTTAAATTAACTTTTTAGGTCAGCATAGAAAGTATTGGCATCTTCATACATATGTGTCATTATACTTCTTTTTTCTCATTCATTCTCCTCCCCCATTGCCCTGCCCCATTCTTCCTGCCTCCTTCCAACTGATTTCCTTTATTTGTCCAATTAGTCCCCACTTATGATCTCTTATTACCTGTATTCTATAACCCTCTCTATTTCCCACCTCCTATAAGATCTCCTCCTCCCTCTCATGATCCTCTTTCAAGTTTCATGACATATATACCCACATAAATATACACATATACATAACTACATACACAGACATATGTATGCACATATATAATTTTGAATCTGGATTCTACATATAAGAGAAGACATGGTATTTGGCTTGTTTCATTTAACATAATGATTTCTAGTTCAATTCATTTTCCTGCCAATGTTATGATTTCATTTTCTTCTTTAGAGCTACAAAAAATTCTATTGTGTATATGTACCACATTTACTTTAGTTCATTTATGAACATCTTGGCTGGTTCCATTTCCTGGCTATTGTGAATAGTACAGCAATCAACAGAAAGTACATGAAGACCAAAAAAATTACACTCTTAACTGTCTTTAATTGAAGAAATTAAGAAGAAAATTTAAAAGTTCCTGCTGCAGTTAGCCTCTTATTGAACAAAACACCCCACCAAAAGCAGCTGGTGGGAGAAAAGGGTTTATTTTGGCTTACAGACTTGAAGGTAAAAACCATGATGGCAGGAGAAAATGTGGCATGAGAAGACATCACCTCCTGGCCACCATCAGTTGGACCACAGCAGCAGGAGAGTATGCCAAACACTAGTAAGGGGAAGCTGGCTGTAAGACCCCTAAACCTGTCTCCAAAGATGCACTTACCTCCTCCATCAAGGCTCCAATTCCCAAATTGCCATCAGCTGGGGTCCTAGCATTTAGAACACATGAGTTTAGGGGAGACACCTAACTCAAACCACCACCTTCTGACCCTAGCCTCCATAAATTCACAACAATCCATGTATAAAATGCAATGCATTAAGTCCAACTTTTAAAAGACCCCATTGTTTTTATCAATCCCAACATTGTTCCAACAGGTCTCTTAACTATTAGCCTATAAAACCAAAATAATATAATGTCGCATAGTAAACATTCACATTGCAAAAGATGACACTGGGCATAGCAAGGAAAGAGTGACCCATCACAAGATCTAAAATAAACAGGGCAAACATCAAGTTTCACAGCTCCAAGTCCAATGTCTCTAACCAGTAAGTCTCTAGAGTTTCCAATTCAATTCAACTCCTCCAGCTGGGCTGCTCAGAGTCTGGAGAAAACTCTATCTCAGGCTCTTCTCAAAGTCATCCCATAGTCCTGTCTAGAGTCTCCACTGCAACCCATGGTTCATCCTTATGGCTCCATTGGACCTCTATGCAGGGAATCCAGCAAGCCTGTTTCACATCAACAGTAGCCATTTCTAAAACACAAACCACATTGCAAATCTAATGACCCTTTCTTTCCTAGATTTGTTATACTTACATAGTACCAGGTGGGCTATAAAATTCATTAATCCGGCAGAGGGAGGGTGGGTAAAGCTGATTTTGAAGAGTAGAACATTCCTTCATCATTCAGGCCCCCTTCTTTCAAAAGAGTCTGCATTCTTCCTGCTGTCCCAATGCATATCAGCTGGCTCAATTTCATTGGTTGTCATCTCTCAAACAATTGCAGCTGAATGGGCAGCAGTTTCAGCCCCCAAATTTCTTTCTGTGTCATCTCATCCTGCTCACACCAGTGTATTCCTATGCAGTGCAACCCTGCACAAATATTCAAGATACAAGAAGAATGCAGTAAGCCCCTCCCACAAATGGCTTCTAGCCCAGTCTGAATAAAGCTCTTTCTTTCTCTTATAAGACAAACCTCATAGTCTATAGTTCTTTCTGCATTTAGGTCTTTCATCTCTGACCAGAATGGCCTGCCAAACTCTGCTTAGAGTACTGCAAGGTGTCTCTTAGATCAAGGCTTCAAATCCTTCCACATTCCTCCCACAAATCAGTTCCAAAAGCCATAAACCATAGTCAGGTTTCTAGCAATAATGACCTCAGTCATCTGGGACCAATTTTCTGTTGAGTTACCTTCTCATTCTCATTACTGGCACAAAGCACTTGACCAAAAGCAGCTTGTGGCTTATAGACTTGGGGGGAAGCTCCATGGTGACAGGCAAAAGCATGGCATGAGCAGAGGCTGGACATCACTTCCTGCCAACATCAGGTGGACAACTGCAGCAGAAGAGTATGCCAAACACTGGCAAAAGGAAGCCGGCTACAACAGCTCTAAAGCACTTGACCAAAAGCAGCTTGTGGCTTATAGACTTGGGGGGAAGCTCCACGGTGACAGGCAAAAGCATGGCATGAGCAGAGGCTGGACATCACTTCCTGCCAACATCAGGTGGACAACTGCAGCAGAAGAGTATGCCAAACATTGGCAAAAGAAAGCCGGCTACAACAGCTCTAAGTCTTCCCCTAGCAACATGCCTCCTCCAGCAAAGCTCCATTTCCCAAATTACCATCAGCTAGGGGACCTAGCATTCAGAACACATGAGTTTACGGGGGTCACTTAATTCAAACCACCACGGTTCCTAAAATCAAATAAAATGAAAGCACAACTTACCAGCACAATTTGGGATATAGCTAAGGCAGTTCCAAGAGGAATGTTTATAGCCAGGAGTGTTTACATCTCAAATGAACAGCCTAAGGATGCCCCTTAATTGAGGTCCTTATAAAATCAAAAGCAACTCCAACTCAAATGCAGTAGATGATGATACCTCCCTTAGACTACTTCTGTCAGGTTCTTTGTCACAGACAGCTATGAAAAAAGTGAAACTTTCAGCCACATGGAAACCTACGTCTTTGCTAGCTAACAATATATATGTTTAAAAAAAGAGAGTTTGGGTAGAATTTTCTTGTGAAGGTGGATAATGTAGTACCCAGAAGCCATAGATTATTATTAGAAAAATTTCAGTTCCAGGGGTGGAATACCTTCCAGGGACTTGTTGGCCAGTGTCACAGTTTGATCCAGGTGTCCCCCACAAACAAATGAATGTGTTCTGAATGATTGATCCCCAGCTGATATCAGTTTGGGTAAGAACCTCGTTGGAGATGTGTTGTTGGTGGCAGGCATGTGGGTGTTATAAGCCAGCTTCCCCTTGCCAGAGTTTGGCGCACCTTCCTGCCGCTGTTTGCAGTGCTGTGGCGGAGGTGATGTCCACCCCTCTACTCATGCCATCATTTTCCCTGCCATGATGGAGTCTTCCCTCTAGTCCATAAGCCAAATAAACCCATTCTTCCACAAGACACTTTTGTTTGGGTTCTTTTTGTTGCAGCAACGAGAGAAAGGTTGACTACAACAGCCAGGGAGGTACATGATGCCCTCAAAACCTTATAGGCTATTGCCAAGGCTTTTGGTTACCCACCAGAACTAAATGGCAAGACCCTATTGCTGAAGACTCCACATGTTTGGGCTGAAGGTCACTGGGAAATCAAGCTGCAGCTGAGCTAGAAGCTTCCTTCCTGTTGACTAGCTATTAGGATGTTGAAAAGACCTATAAAGCTTGTTGGGGGAGAAAAGTCTTAACCACTTTAACCAGAAGTGGACCCTGCAAGCTTTACAGCTGGCCAGCCAAACCAAATATGCCATCTGGGCAATGGTGTCATGTCTCTTATGGGGGAAACCAACTGCTCTCTGGTTAGACTTGAGGCCCACTCCATGGGAGGTTAATGCATGCCTGGTATTGAAAACCCAATCAAAATCCTATGGTTGGAGAGGTCATAAGCCCTAGGTGGGAAACTACTCCTGTTGTCTGGCTACATGTATATCTTATACCCACCAAACATCCCTCTAAATACTTATGTATTAATGTCACTCTCATATTTGGTTAGAGAAACTTCTTTTTTCAGATGGCAGTGACCACGGGGGTGATTCATAATTCACAAAGGTGCTGACAAGTGACAGTGGAGTGTTCAGCAATAAAGGAGACATCTCTATCATGCCCTCCAAGGCTCAGGGACCTTTGCCACAGAGGGGGTGGGAAGGATATAAGAGCCAAAGGAAGGGAAGGAATGTTTACAATACTATCTTCCAGGCCCAAAGTGGCCTTATTATTTATGACCCTGAAGTAGCTGCACTACCTATTCAGTGGAGGGGGGGTGTGGGAGGGAGAAAAGGATGGCTGGGAGGGGATTAGGATCATGGTACATTGTTTATATGTATGGAGATTGTGATGGTTAGGTTTTGTTGTCAACTTGATCTTTTTAATTATCTTGGGTAGGTCTCTGAGGATGTTTACAGGAAGGCAGCCTCTCAGCAAGGGGCAGGATGTAAAGAAGTTCAAAGAAGCTAGAAGTAAACATCCTTTCCTGTGTGGGCAGTGCAGGAAGGAAATTCCAGAGACTCAGGAAGCCGTTAAGTCTGGGAAAGGGTTGTAAGACCCCACCCTAAGGCTATATAAAGGGGAAGAAATTCTCTCCTTGGCCCTCCTGCCTGTTCCCTGTTCTGTGTGTGTGGTGTAGGTGATGGGTTTTTCTCTCTGCTCAGACCTGTGAAAGAGGGCCAGCCTCTCACTTTTATGAGACTTCCCCTGGATCTATACCTTGAATAAATCGTTTCCTCCCAAATTGTGCCTGGTTTGAAGATTCATCCCAGTGTTGTGTGACTGACTACGACAGAGATTGTCAATAAAAAGTATTTTTAAGTAATACTTTCATAAATTGTGCCTACCTCCTTCCAGTTCCTGTGTTGAAGCCTTAATCTCCAATGTTATGAATATGTTTGGAAATAGGGCTTTTAGAGAGATCATTAAGGTAAAACGAGATCATAGGATGGGGCCCTGACCCAGTATAACTGGCTTCCTTATCTAATGAAGAAGAGACAATAAAGATCCTTGTGTTTCCACATTCACACAGAAGATGGGTCATGTGAGGACAGAGACAGACAAGGTGGCTCTTTCAAGACAGGAAGGGAGACTATGGAAGCTGGAGTGTAAAGTGTCCCCCATGGCCTCATGCTTTGCTATCACGCCTCATACTTGATCCCCAGATCAAGCCTTTGGCAGGTGAAGCCCTGCTGGAGGAGGTATGACACTGGAGACTTTTTTGGGGGTGGGGGGTTCAAGGTATGGTCTCCCTTTAGCCCAGGCTGACCTGGGATTCACTATGTAGTCTCAGAGTGGTCTCGAACTCACAGCGATCCTCCTACCTCTGCCTCCTGAGTGCTGGAATTAAAGGTGTGTGCCACCATGCCCAGCTGACACTGGAGATAATCTAGCCCCCTCCCTTGCCAGTGCTAGCTCACTCTTACTGTTTCCTCCCAGCTAATATAACAAGATGTGACACCCCACTGTCTGTTCTTGCCATGTTTTCCCACCATGATGAAGTTCCCCTTAAAAGTATAAGCTGAAATAAACCTTTTCTTCCCATAAGCTGCTTCTGACCAGGTGTTTTGTCCCAGCAATGAGAAGGTAACTGCTACTTTTTTTTTTTTGGTGTTTTGAATCAGGAGCCCACTTTTGTCCAGGCTGACCTGGAACTCACTCAGTAGCCCAGGCTGGCCTAGAACTCATGGCTATCCTCTTACCCCAGCCTCCTGACTACTGGGTTTAAAGGCAGGCACCACCACACCTGGTTTGGGCTACAGTCTTGAAATACCTTCTCTCATCAGAAACCACAGCTCTAGAAGGACAAGGCTGATTCTGGGCCTGAGGCAGGACTTAAGGGTCAGAAAAGCCTGGAATGTTTTGTCATTCTCTATGCAAACAATCATGAGATATGTCCAGAGGACTTGGATATCTTAACTATGCTGTTTCCTTTTCCTCTGGGATAAAATGTTGCTGTCAAACCAAGTTTGTCAAAAAAGTTTTTCAATAACCTAATAATCGTTTTAAATTTTTCTTAAATCCAGTCATTTTACTGACAGATATCTTGTTAGAGGTCAATATTTTCAGCTATGGGTGTGATTTGAGGAATTGTTTTGAATTATCATTCCTAGTATTTATTGTTTCTTTTGCTTTGGTTGTTTCCTTTCGAGAGCCCTGTCATCCATATAATGGATCTTCTTTGTTTACCAGTAGTGGTCACTTTCTCTGCCATTTTTTTAATTTATTATTTTTTACAATGAGTTGATATCCCCAATTCCCCACTTCCCCCCTCCCCACCCTCACTCAGCTGGATATCCTCCTCCATGGGCCATCTGGATCAGTCCTTGTGATAGGGGACCATGGATAGCCTAGTATTCAGCCTGGTCCTCCTGGCCCAAGTATGTTATTACTGAGGGGTGCCATGCCTCTGGATAGTCTCCCCCACCATGGCTCTCACAATCTTTCTGCCCCCTCTTCCGCCCAGTTCCCTGAGTCGTGGTGAGTGGGTATTAAGGCTGCTTTAATGTTGTGAGCTTAGGGGTCTTTCTATAAAAAATCATTGGTTTATGGCTCGGTGGCTTATCCTGTGTTGATGAATGGCTGTGGCTATGGGTCCCTTGTTCATCCCCTCATTCTCTGCGGGGCTCCATATTCTCTGCCATTTTTAAAAAATATTTATTTGCAAGCAAAGAGATACATACATACAGAGAGGGGAGAGAGAGAGAGAGAGTATAGGCATGCCAGGGCCTCCAGCCACTGCAAATGATCTCCACACATGCGCCACCCTGTGCATCTGGCCTATGTGGACCCTGGAGAATTGAACCCCCAGGGCCTTAGGCACTAGAGGCAAGTGCCTTAACCTCTGAGCCATCTCTTCAGCCCTCTCTGCCATTTTTTAAACACTTCTTTTTGTTTAAAAACTTTCCCCTTTTTATCTGGTTTTCTCTTAAGGTGTTTTTGTCGTGTTTATCCAATTTGTTCCTTCTAGTTTAGACTTTAGGGGTTTTTGTTGTTTTCGAGGGAGGTTCTCACTCTTGCACAGGCTGACCTGGAATTCACTATGTAGTCTCAGGGTGGTGGCCTCGAACTCACAGTGATCCTCCTGCCTCTGCCTTCTGAGTGCTGGGATTGAAGGTGTGAGTCACCATGCTCGGCTTAGACTAGTTCTTAAGACGATCTTTCATTTCTAAGTATAATTGCTGTGTATTCAGTAGAAAACATACTTCACATTTTGAGTTTTGATTTTTTTTCTGGTCTAAACATGTGGTCCAGTCCTCTCTCCTGATGCTGCAGCTCCCAGCCCAAAAGTGATGAAGAACTCAAAGCACTGCTCTTCATATGAGCTTCTGGATGCTGGGAGAGCGGAAACGGAACTCATCTAGACACCAAGTGGGCCTGATTGATGCCTGCCATGTGCACATCGGGTCTGGTTGGAACCTCTGACTTGAACTTGTAATCTTCCAGCCTCAGCCTCCCAGGTAACTGGGACCACAGACCTGTGCCACCAGCCTCGGCTCAGATAGATTGTTACGTCTTGCTGTCTGTAAGCATCTACAATTTGCCCTGTGTGGGTTTCTGAGTCCCCTCCCCAATACTGTGATGTATGCCAAGCATGGTGGAAACACTGGTCTTGGTGCTCTGGACTGCTCATCCTGAAATTTCAAACTAGATCCTAATCACTCCAAGATGTGTAAGAGAAACCAGGGGCACCAGACTACGTTTCACAGACCAGCTCCAGCTTGAAGGGATAACTGAAAAGATTATCACCAGGAAATTGTTTACAGGACAAGCAAGATTCAGGCACAGCTATCTCCTTCCCCCACATGGTTTTTATTCCCATGAGCAATTTTCTAAGAGACAGCAAGGTAAAACCTTGCCTTTTTTTTTCTAATGGGTTCATGTCTCTCTAGGGAGAAAAGGGAAGCACCCACAGAGGACAGGGTTGCCCAAGTCATCAAGAATAAAATGGTCCTGAGCAGTCACACAATCATAGGGACCAGGTAAGTGACTTAAGCAAGAAACAACAGTGAGATGGGTGCCCAGGCACATAGTTCACCAAAAGCCCTCCTCAAAGAGGCAGCTTTGACCAAATGTTGCCAAAAGGACCCAAATTTTCTGATTTATCATTAAAAGCCAGAATGCCAAATATATACAAGGAAATCTCCCAATTTTAAATGTCGTCAACAGAATAAAAAATTTTAGAAGCACTGTTTTCTAGTTCTTATCTCCATATACTGAACCACCCTGGATTCAGTGACGAGAAAGAACTGTTTTTGTTGTGCCTGTAGATGCTCTGACAAAGTTTGCCAAGGGTGAGTGGGCATGGTCTGACTCAGCTGCATGGTGTCTGGGGCTTCAGCTGGGAAGACTCAAGGCGCTAGAAGCATCTGGAAGCTTCTCCACTTACATATCTTGGGCCTGAGCTGGAATGACTCAGGCAGGGACTCGGCTGGAACTGTCCACTGGAGTCCCTCCACATGGCTCCCCATGTGGTCTGCTCCTGCCATGCATGGCAGTGGGTTCTGAGATCGAAGGTCTTGAAAGCCGGCACTGCAAGGGAACAGACTGGAAACTTCGTAGCCTTTGATGACCTGGCCTGGGGTCTCTTAGCATCACTTACACTGTACTCCCTGGCCAAAGCAGCCACGAACCCACTGGATTCAAGGGAAGGATGACCCAGCCCCCATCTCTGCATGACAAGCATGGGGACCACACACTGGTTGGGCCATGCTCCAGGGCCTGCAGGCCAGACTGACCAGAGCATTGCCAGCAGCATTTCCACAGGACATCTGCGAATGGAGGCCCAACTCAGCCTGTGAAGACAAGCTGTGACAGTCCCAGTGCACAGATCTGGAGTGGAGCCAAAGCACAGGGGTCTTCCTGAGTGGGCTTCCTCTGACACACCCAGCATGGAAGACTCCATGTCAGGTCTGAATGCTGCCTGCACACAGCCACTCTTTCATACCACACAGTCCCAGGACACATCCTCAAGTGTTATTGCTTCGGTCTGAAAGGTCCCCAGAGGCCCATTGTTGAGGGAGCTGGCACAACCTTTGGAAGATGGAGCCTAGTTGGAGAAAGTAGGTCACTGGGCATGCCTCTGAAGGATGCACCTTGTTCCCAGTAACCCCTCTTGCCTTCCCCCTGCTAGCATTCCTTAAACCATGAGGTAAGCAACTTGGCTCCACCCACATGCATAATGTTCCTCTCACCATGGGGCCAGAAACAATGGAGCAAAGTGGTTGAGAACTGAAGCCTCTGAAACCATGAGCCCAAACAAACCTTTCCTTTTATAAACTGATTCTCTCTTGTGTTGTGTCACAGTGACGAAAAGATGGCTAACACATCAAGTTATGTGAACATGTCCTCTTGCTCATGGACCCAGAGCCCCAGCTGTCTACCTTCCTCTGGTTCTCTAGTGTGTAGTAGATGGAATGTATAGCCCCATAGCCTCAGGCATTTAAGGGGTGGGGTAGTGGTAAGGTCTCCCTCTAGCCCATGCTGACCTGGAATTCACTATGTAGTCTCAGGTGCCTCAAATTCATAGTAATCCTTCTACCTTTGCCTCTGGAGTGCTGGGATTAAAGGTGTGCACCACCACATCTGGCTCAGGCATTTTTGATTAAACTTCTTACTTGAGCCTAGAGCAGGCAGATCCATGCTACAGGGGGCATGTCACTGGGGTGGGGGTGGGGAGAAGATCTTGGAGTCCAGCCCTAAGGTGTGTGAGCAGTCGGAGCTCTGGGTAGTGCTTGCTTGCTGGTGTTTTGTGGTACAGGCTTTTGGTGGTGTCTTCTGCTGGAGATCTATAAAAGAGAGCCAGCTTCTTCTGCCTTTGATGGTATTCCCCTGGAATTTGTAAGCCTTAAATCAACCCCCCTTCCTCCCATAAACTGTATCTGGTTGGATGTTTGTCCCAGCAATGAGGAGCTGACTACAGCATCTAGGAAGATCTTTCTTTCAATCCTTGAACCTAAAGGGCTGATTCCAAACTTATTCTAGGTGCCAAAGATTCAGTGTGTCCCCTGCAAATCTGTATAGTGAAACCTAATCCCCAACAAAGGGTTGTTTGAAGGTTTGGGAAGTGCATGCCCTTATGAAAGAGGTCCCACAGTCTCCCTTGCCCCTCACTTCATGTGAGGACACAGTGAGAAACCATCTGGGGACCAGGAAGTGGGCCCCCACTGAGTAGGCATGGGTACAGTGCCCATGCCAGGCAATGCATTACTTACCCACAACTGTCCTCCCCTCTGACTACAAGCACGGGCCTGTGCCTTGCTCCAGAACGCAGCCTCAAGTAAAAGCCATGTGCTTGAGGCCCTCAAGCCAGCATCTTGGTATTGGGCTCCAGCCTCCCCTGAGTAGAAGTAAGTCTTTGGTATGTATAAGCTACCCAGTCTACAGTTGTGTTGGAGTGATCCACAAAGACCCAAACCTGGGGCAATCTGACATAATGCCTCTGATGGGCCCAGCTGCTCCCTAATGGAAAATCTCTTTCTAACTCATCCCCAGAGGAGTGTGAAAGAGAAGGCGTGCAGGAAAAAACCTGGCTGGTGTGCAGAGAAGGAGCAAGCAGACACTGCTGTTCATTCTCTTTGTGTGTCTTTGTGCATGTGTGTATGCATGTGGAGGCAGAGGACAACTTTGAGTGTTGGTCAGAGGTGCCCTCCACCTTTTTGAAGATAGAGCCTCCTGGGCTTGGAGCTTATCAATTAGGCTAGACTGGCTGGCCAGAAAGCCTCCCCAGCACCGAGGCTACAGGCATGTGCCAGGTTCGTGTTTTATTCCACATGGGTTCTGGGGTCTGAACTCCAGATAAGTACTTTATCAACTGAGTGCTCTCTCTAGCCCCTTATATCCATTCTTCGTGGCATATAATGATCCTGTCCAACATTGTTTTCTATTTGAGAGATGAAAACAAATTTCACAGGAAGTAAGGCAAATGGGTGGGCCCAGACAGAAGATCCACTTGCCTATGGTGGGGGAGTTAGGGAGAACTGAGTTTGGTGAGTGAAGCTGAACAAGCTCCTCAGTCATCAACTCAATGAGTCAGCAGTAGGAAGCCATGGAAGGCTCTGGAGCTGAGAGTTGACTCCACTAGTTAAGGCCCGTCAAGATGAAGTAAATTACTTTTAGAAGTTGGCTTTTCAGGTTCTCTTTTCCAAGGATGTTCCTCCACTGTGCAGTTGTCATATTAGCAAAGTAAGAGCCCCAAAAGTCACAGCATGCAAAGCACCAGTGGCAAAGCCAACGACAGTACAATACAATAAGACACAACACGATACAATGCAATAGAGTATGGCGTGGTAGGTTCAGTGTGGTACCGTACAGTACAGTAAAACTGTGCAGCACAACACAATACAGTGTATGTCTACAATCCCAGTACATTTGAGGCTGAGGTAGGAGAATAACCATGAGTTTGAGGACAGCCTGAGCTATAAAGTGAGTTCTGGCTCAGCCTGGGATAGAGTAAGACATTGCCTCAAAAGAGAAATCCAGAAAGCAGGCCTCCTGAGCCGTAGCCAAGGAGGGGCATGGGTTTTGTTTGCAGTGACTGGAGGCCCTAGTGCAACCATATTCTCTCTCTCTCTCTCTCTTTCTCTCTCTCTCTCTCTCTCTCTCTCTCTCTCTCTCTCTCCTTGTAAATAAATAAGTGATTTTTTTTAAAAAAAAGTAAAGAAACAGCCGGGCGTAGTGATTGAATGTGATAACATTCAATGTAAATGACCTTAACTCACCAATAAAAAGATGCAGACTAACTGACTGGATTAAAAAACAAAACAAGGATCAGCTATCTGTGGTCTTCAAGAAACTCACATGGCTAGCAAAGACATCCACAAGTTGGTGTCAGAGAAAGGAAAACAATGTATCAAGCAAATGGAAACACTATTCAAATGGGCATGGCTATTCTTATATCTCATAAAGCAGACGTCAAACCAAAGCTAATGAAAAGAGTAAAATAGGGACACTACGTATTGATAAAGAGAAAAATTCATTGAGAAGATAACAATTTTAAACATGTATGAACCAAATATTGGGTCTCCCAACTTCTTAAAACAAATACAAGCCAGGCATGGTGGTGCACGCCTTTAATCCCAGTACTTGGGAGGCAGAGGTAGGAGGATCGCCATGAGTTCAAGTCCACCCTGAGACTACATAGTGAATTCCACGTCAGCCTGGGCTAGAGCGAGACCCTACCTTGAAAAACCAAAAAAAAAAAAAAAAAAAAAACCAAATACAAAAAGTCATAAAAGGTCACATAGATCCAGACACAATAATAGTGGGAGACTTTAATACCTCATTCATATTTAGACATGTCATCCACACTAAAAACTCAGCAGATACTTCAGAAAATACTTCAAAATTATACCATGGACCAACTATGTTTAACAGATATCTACAGAACATCCTGTCCGAGAGGTAGGGAATTCTTCTCAATGGTACATGAAAGCATCTCTGAATTTGACTATGTCATAGACCACAAAGCAAGCCTTACAAATACACAAAAAATAATTGTATTCTGTCAGATCATAGTGGAATAAAACTAGAAATCAACAAGAGAAGCTTCAGCAACTCCACACAAATACTTAAAGTGAACAATACACTTTTAACAATGAGTGAAGCATTAAAGAAATCAGGGAGGAAATTAAATTATGGAAATTAATGAAAATGATAACAACCTACAAGTTTCCCTGGGTTATAATCAAGTCCTAAGAGAAAAGTATATAAGTACAAACATTAAAAATTCTGAGAAATCTCAAATAAACAATTTGATGATGCAACTTACAGCATTAGAAAAGCAATAAGATGTCAATCCCAAATACCCAGTAGATGCCAAGAAATAATTAAGGTCAGGGAAGAAATTAATGAAATAGAAATGAAAAAAAAACAATACATAAAATCAACCAATCAAAGAGTTAGTTCTTTGAAAAAGTTGACAAGATTGACAAATCCTTAGCCAAACTAACCAAGAGAGAGAGAGAAAGAAGAACTAAATAAAATTAGAGATGAAAAAGGAGTTATTACAGCAGACCCCAATGAAACCAGAAGATCATTAGGGAATACTATGAAATATATTCCAAAAAGTTTGAAAACCTACAGGAAATGGACAAATTTCTAAATGCATATGACCTACAAAAATTAAAGCCAGAAGATATAAATAATTTAAACTCATAACCACCAATGAGATTGAAGCAATAATTCAAAGTCTTCCCACAAAGAAAAACCCAGGACCAAATGGATAAACTGCTGAATTCTATTAAACATTTTTTTGAGGTAGGGTCTTGCTCTAGCCCAGCCTGACCTGGAATTCACTATGTAGTCTCAGGGTGGCCTTGAACTCATGGCAATCCTCCTACTTCTGCCTCCCAAGTGCTATGATTAAAGGCGTGCGCCACCATGCCCAGCTCTATCAAACTTTTAAGAACGATCTAATACCAACACTTCTTAAGTTGTTCCACAAAATAGCAAGAGAGGGAATACTATCAGACTCATTCTATGAAGCCAGAATTATCCTGATACCAAAACTGAGTAAAGACACAACAAAAAAGAAAACTACAGACCAATTTTCCTGATGAACATCAATGCAAAAATTCTCAACAAAATTCTTGCAAACAGAATTCAAGAACACATTAGGACAATTATACATCATGATCAAGTAGACATCATCCCAGGGATGCAAGCTGGGTTCAACATATGCAAATCAATAAACATAATTCAACATATAAAGATACTAAGGGACAGAAATCATATCATCGTATTTACAGATTTACAGATTTAAAGAAGGCATTTGACAAAGTTTAACATGCCTTCATGATGAAAGTTCTGGAGAATATAGAAGTAGATGGACCATACCTCAGAATAATAAAGATGATAAATGACAAACCTGCAGCCAACGTTATTCTGAATGGAGATAAAAATGAAAATATTTCCTCTAAAACTGTAACAAGACAAGGGTTCCCACTGTCTCCACTCTTATATAATATAATTCTCAAAGTCTTAGCTAGAGCAATAGACAAGGACATAAAAGTGATAAAAGTAGAAAAGGAAGGAGTGAAACCATTCATGATACTACAGGTTCTACAAAAAAACTCTTAGATTTATTTTCTCTGCCCTGACCAACCTCTGCTCACAGCTCCCATTTCCTGGGAATCAAGGGGGCCTCCTGGGCGGATATCCTAGCTCTGGATCCTTTCATCCTGATGTTCTTGGCTGTCCTAGGCCTGGTGGTTCTGTCCTACAGTATCTGCTCTGAGAGCCAGGATGGAGCTGAGCCACCGAGCATTCTGCTCGCTGATGGACCACCAGAGCTTTGCTTTGGGTCCTCACTTCAGCTCCCGTCTCCAGCAGGATGCTCTGTGGCTGCTTACCAACAAGAGGCTGCTTCCCAACAACAGCAGTGTTGCCACCCCGCAGACTTCTTCCAGAGCCTCGGGATATGGCTAAACCTGCTAGCCCGGCAGAGGCAAAGACCCTCATGGAGCATCAGGAGGTCGTGGATACACTGGCAGATGCTGGGTGTGTTGGAGTGCTACACAGTGTGTCCAGAGTACAGAGTTGAAATGTAAAATTGTGTAAGTTGCCATGGAGAACTGCTCAAAAATCCATGTGGGTAGCCTTTCCCTTAAATGCAACTGCACATGACACTGGAGTATGGGTTTTTGTTGTTGTTGTTCCTATTATGTTTCACAAGCAGGTGTTCCTTTGTTAATTCAAGAGCAAGTTCAACTTCACTGTCTTATCAATGTTTTCACAGATTGCACAATCTGAGTGTATGGTTTCCTCTGCTGGAGTGCCAGCCAGAGGAAACTTGTTTGGAAGATTTACCATTTCGTCCCCTCTGCATCCCACCTGAACCCTCCCTTCTCATTTAAAGAGTCAAATGGTTATATAGTTCTCATTCTTTGGGCCTAGTTATAAATTATTGAAAATGGCTATGATAATTTTGGAAAAATCTTACGCCAAAGGGAGTGGGATTTAAAAAACTGTCAAATGTCCCTTTTCTTGAAAAAAATGTCAACATCAACATATTTTCTTTACCAGTTATAATTAAATAAACTATATATTTTGAGATTCAGAGTCGTTTGATTCACAAATCAGGGAGGATCTCTATTCCTTTCAAGAGTCCATCATCATTGTTTAACATTTAATTTTCCTTTCTTTCTACTTTAAAAAATAAACAAATATTTAAAAACTCTTAGATTTAATGAACATTTTCAGCAAGTTACAGGATACATAATACACAAAAAGCAGTAGCTTTCATATATTCCAACAATAAACTTGTTGAGATAAAAATGAATAAAATTATCCTATCCATAAATGTTGTCCAAAGAAACAAAGTACCTAGGCATAAGTCTCATCAAGGATGTGAAAGACCTCTACAAAGAAAACTTTAAGACACTGAAAAAAGAAGTAGAAGATGCCAGACATTAGAGAGACCTACTTCCGTGCTCCTGGATGAGCAGAATCAATAATATAAAAATAGCTGTATTACCAAAAGTAATATACAGATTCAATGCAATTCTCATCAAACTGGAAAAAACAATCTAACAATTCATATAAAAAGACAAAAGACCCTACACAGCCAAAGCAAACCTATGTAGAAAGAACACTTCTGGAGTGATCACAATTCCTGATTTTAAATTATACTCTAGAGCCATAGTGACAAAGATAATTGGCCTGGAAACCAACATATAGACCAATAGAATAGAATAGAGGACCCAGAAATTAACAAACAGCTATGGTCACTTAATTTTCAACAAAGGCATAAAAATCTTCATTGGAAAAAAGAAAGCCTATTCAACAGATGGTGCTGGCAAAACTGGACATCCACCCTATAGAAAAATGGAATTAGACCCCCATCTCTCACCCTGCACAAATATCAGTTCAAAATGATCAAAGACCTTCATGCAAAGCTAGAAACACTGAAAATACTGCCAGAAAATGTAGATAATACACTAGAAGTTATAAGAATAGGTAAGAACTTTCTGAAGAGGACTCCAATCACACAGGAAATAGTCTCAAGAATCAACAAATGGAATTACATGAAATTAAACAGTTTCTTCATAGTAAAAGAAACTACAACCATCAGAGTAAACAGGGTGCCTACAGGCTGGAAGAAGATCTTTGCCAGCTGTTCCAGGTTGATATCTAGAATATATAAAGAACTGTGAAAAACAAACACCACAAAACCCTGCCAATCAATAAACTAGCCAATGAAACAACAGACAGTTCTCAAAAGAAGAAACAAACATGGCCAACAGATATTTTTTGAATGTTCAGCATTCTTAGCCATCAGAAAATGCAAATTAAATGTGCATTGAGATGTCATCTTGCCCCAGTCAGAATGGCTATCATCAAGAAAACTAATGACAACAAATTCTGGTGAGGTTGTGAGGAAGGAGGAACTCTTACTCACTATTAGTGGGAGTGCAAACTGGTGCCGCCACTGTGGAAATCAATGTGGAGGTTTCTCAAAAAGCTAAAGATTGAACTACAATATGAGTCAACTATACCACTCCTGGACATAAACCCAAAGGACTCTGTATCCTACCACAGAGATCCTTGTACATCCAAGTCCACTGCGATCTATTCACAATAGCTAGGAAATGGAATAAATCTAAATGACCATCCATTGATGACTACATAATGAAAATGGGGTACAGATACACAACAGAGTTTTACTCAGCTGTAAAAAATGAAGGTATAAAATTTACAGAAAAAAAATAAATGGAATTGGAAAGAATTATACTAAGGAACATACTTAATCCAAGCCCAGAAAGACAAAAATTCATGTTATCTCTCATATGTGGATCCCAAGTTTTAATGTGTGTGTGTGTGTGTGTGTGTGTGTGTGTGTGTGTGTGTGTGTGTGTGTGTAAATAAGAGGGTGTGAGACTGAGTCTAGATGACAATCCGAGATAGGAGAGCACAAGAAGGGAACAAGAAGTGATGAGAAGTGGGGGGATGGAGACAAGGAAGCCTGTAGCAGGCAAGAAGGCTATGTTGAGGGAGGGCCCAAGTGGGGAGAGAGAAGGGAGAAAGAGGTGGGAAGGGGAAAAATTTGTTTGAGAACACCAGAATGAAACCTAGTTCTTTGTATGCTAATAATAAAAGAAAAAAATAAGCCAGGAGTGGTGGTGCAAGCCCTTAATTCCAGCACTCAGGAAGCAGAGGTAGGAGGATCGCCGTGAGTTCGAGGCCAGTCTGGAACTACATAGTGAATTCCAGGTCAGCCTGGGCTAGAGTAAGACCCTATCTCGAAAAAACCAACATAAATAAATAAATAATAGAAAAAGAAAAAAGAAACAAAATTAGTTTAAAATATTTGAAATAGAAATATTAATTCTAGATTGCAAATACATGAATGCATTTGCAAACAAGAACTGAACAGTTAAAAGCAAAGCTCAGCTCAAGTTTTGAACATTTCACATATGAATTTTAAAAGTTGTTTAGTGTTTTGATGTTAATATTATTATTTGTACCATATCAAGTTATCAGGTGATAGCATATTCATTTAGAAAACATGTTAAATAAATATATTTTAAAAATTAAGTAGAGTTTAATTGCAAGATGTAGTAAGAGTTGTAGGTGTGAGAAGTGCTTAGCATCTCCACAGGAGCACATGTACTGAATATGTGCCTGCATTAACCTAGCTTTTGTGAAGCACCTGACCTTGATCATCTGCAAAAGTGGATATGCTAATAGTATTCAATAGGATTTGAATAAATAAATAAAATATATTTATGACCTGTAAGATAGCAATAAAAGAAGAGAAAGTAACAAAGAAAAGTATGAGAAGAAATAAAAATTACTTCCAGGCTGGAGAGATGGCTCAGTGGTCAAAACGCCTGCCTGCAAAGCCTAATGACCTGAGTTTGATTCCCCAGTACCCTTGTAAAGCCAGATGCATAGAGTGGTGCATCTGGAGTCTGTTTGCAGCAGCTGAAAGTCCTGGCATATCCATTCTCTCTCTCTCTTCTATCTCTCTGCTTGCAAATTAATGAATAAAAATATTTATAAATAGCCAGAAAAAACATAGTTCTCTTTATTATTATTTATTATTTTTATTTTATTTATTTATTATTATTTATAGACATTTCAAATTACATGTACACTATGAGAACTCTTAAGAGCTCAACACAGTTGCTGGAAAGACAGCCAGTACTCAGATATCAATAGTGCTTTTATATATCAGCATTGACAAGGGAAGAAATATAGTTTTTTGAAAAAGAAAAGTCATTCACCCTAACTCCAAAAAAATCTCTAAGGGTACCAGAATCAAGTCTAACAGGACATGTACAGAACAACTGTGGAGAGAGATATAAAGCTTCACTGAGGGGCAGAAAAGAAGGCCTTGGGTAATGAAAATTCATGGATTGGGTGGCTTAGTATCAAAAACATGGCAATTTCCTTCTCAATACATGATATGACATGATGATTTGACATATTGTGATGGGTCAGGTGTCTGCAGAGACAACCCCTCCCCTTGAATGGGAGGTGTCTAGCTAGAGCTACAACCTAGGGGCTAAAACTGACTGGTCAGATATGAACCAATCAGCTCTCTCTCTGACTCACCTGGGGAAAACTTAAATTAACTTCCCTAGAAGAAAGCCCTTCTCTTCCCTACATGGCTGGCTAACAGAAGGACCTCTGACTCTCCTGGCCTTGGGCAGGTAAGGCCTACCCCACCCTAGTTAATGGCTGGGTGGGGGCAGGCTCCAGACTTTTTCCCTCATGAACCTTTCCTTTTTATGATGGGAGCTCTCTGTTATCTTTTCTTCTACTACTTATTCAGCTAAATAACTTAAGTTCTGTTAAACTCTCCATGTTTTCTCCCCACACTGGTGGCTGGAAAACTCTGTAACTCCCTATGTTCCCTTTAATAATAAAATCTCCCACTATACCTTACTATCTTGCTGTCTATGATTTTAATTTTTTAACTTTGTAGACAAGAATTCGGGTACTTCTCAAATTTTGGGGTGCATTAGAATTTTGCTGGGCACTATCTAAATTCTAACCCCCAGCTCACCCCGTTACAATATGACATGGTGGGATTTGGAAGACTGGGGAGATGATCCAACAGGTAGAAGAAACACTTGCTCTGTGAGCCCCAGAGATCCTCCTAACTTACCTTCCCAGTGTTGGGATTACAAGTGCATGTGCCACCACATCCAGTATTTTACTGGGGACTGGGGATCAAACTCAGGTTCTTGAGCTTGTGAGGCAAGCACTTTACCAACTGAACCATCTTCTCGGCCCCATGATTTTTATTAAAGAAACAAACAAAAAAAAACTTGTAAGAAAAATGAAGTTTTGGGGAGTGCTTCAGGCCATTCTCAGGAAATCCATCCTCCACATTGGTATTGTAAAGACTGCCAAACCCAGCAGTACAGAGAGCTTTAACTTTGTTAAATCGCGATTTCCTGAAATCATGTGGGGATAGGACCTTTAGCCTGCCTCTGAACATATAATGAAAGTTTGCTTCACAGGTTTTCTTTAAATGAGTTTTTCTTGCAATGGCAAGTCATGGAAAATTAGTGGGCTGGTTTCAAAGGCAAAACTAAATTGTCTCATTAACATGTCAGTCATTTCCACGTCTATAGGCGTCATCATAAATCTGAAAGAACCCTGAAGAATAACACCTTCCCTCAGTCCTCTTATCAGAAGATTAAGGCCGGTGCATGGAGAGGGGAGGTCAGTGACCGACCCCCACTCCAGGATGGAGGTGGCCGGCATTCCTAGCTGCCCTCCATGCTTCCTGACATTTGTGGTTTAATCAAGCTCCAATTCATCCCTCCCAGTTTCAAAGCCCAGCACTGAACCACAAACTCCCACAGCCTCTGGCGTGAAAGCCAAGGAGAACTCTTTGAAAGGTAATTAGCATCCTTTGAATCCAGGGCCCTTTGATTTTGTTTCCTGGCTTTAAACAGTCACAGGAGATTTTGCAGAAAGGGGGAAAAATAAGGCAACAGGCAGAGCATCACACTAGGTCCCCGGATGCTTGTCAAACTGAGCAGGGCAGGCGCCTGAGAGAGGGAGGACACTTGCCATCATGGAGCTGGGGGTGGGGTCGGGATGCTTCACCAGAAGCCATTCAGTCAGTCAGTCAGTGGCACATACTCTGTGTCAGGCACTACGTTAAGTACAAAGCATACAGTTTTCATTGATGAATCATTCATTCATTCAATTGTTCATCTCTGTGAAGACACTGAATCAGGCTCCAGGGCTATAAGCTTCTGCTTTGTGAAAGAGACAGACAATAAACAAGTAAATAAACAAACATGATCACTGTTGACTCAAATGCCAAGAACTTAATGAACTGAGCACAATAGTCATCCAAGGACGAGAGGGGAAGTGCTATGGGTTGGATAAGGAGTGTCTCCCAAAGCCTTGAGTGTTGAAAGCTTGATTCCCCCATTGGCTGCTGCTGAGATGACCCACAGGCTATCAGGAGGCGGGGCCTGGCTGAAGAAGGCTGGGTGGGGACATGCATGTGAAAGGCAGATCTGCTCTCTGACACTTTGTTCTCACTCTCTCTGCCTGATGTCTGCCCCAAGAAAGCAGCTATGCTCCCCCACTTACTCCCCACAGTAATGGTCAGCCTCACCATGGCCAGAAACAACAGATCCCAGCAACTGTGGGCTGAGCCCTCTGAAACCATGAGCTGAAAGAAAGCTTTCCTCCTCTAAGTTAATTTTCTCAGACATCTTGTCACAATGCTGAAAAGCAAACACAGGCCACTCTGAGAATGGACAGGACTCACGGGTGCCTAGCTCCTTACTGTAGAGCTCTGCCAGGCTTTCCCTGCCACCATGAAGCTTCTTAAATCTGTAAGCCAAAATCTGCCATTTCCTCCCATAAACTGTATGGTTGGGTAGTTTGTCCCGGAATTGAAAAAAATAACAATGTCTTTTATTTTCTTTTGTGCCTTCCGTCATCCATGATGATATGTTGATGAGCCTAATATTATATGAGTCCTTTGCAAGTAATGACAGTCTCCATGAGGTCACAAGTTCAATGGCTACTTCCTATGTGACTCCATCTGCTGGCTCTTACATTCTCTCTGCCCTCTCTTCCACAATGTTCTATGAGCCTTGGATGGTGTAATAGAGATGTTTCATCTAATGCTGAGCACTCAATAGTCACTTATTCTCAGCATTTTGGTGAGTTTTGAGTTGCCCCACTAGTCACTGCCATCTGTATAAAGAAGCTTTTCTGACCACAACAGCACTAATCTATGGGCATTAAATAAATAAACAAACAAATAAATAAATAACATGGTCATCAGTGAATTTTTAATTTTGAATATCTAGGCCATGATTGTCTTTGAGACTGGAGGCGGCTAGGTTCCACAAGGTTGCCAATGACAAGCTAAAGGGGGATGAACTCCACAGGCTAAGGACGATGTTTATAAGGTTTGGATACAGTTATTTAAGACACACACATTTTGTGTGACTATTAAATGCATAAGGATATTTCTCTCTCCTAAAAAGAAATGGGGTCTCTCAGTGTGATGGTTTGATCCAGGTGTCCCCCACAAACATATATGTCCTGAATGCTTGGTACCTAGCTGATGACAGCTTTGGAATTGGAACCTTGATGGAGCTGTGTTGTTGGGGGAGGGCTTCTGGGGGTTATAGCCAGCTTCCCTTTGCCAGTGTTTGACACATCTTTTTACCACTGTTTGCAGTGCTGTGGCAGAGGTGATGTCCACTCTCTGCTCATGCCATCATTTTCCCTGCCATCATGGAGTTTCCCCTCAAGTCTGTAAGCCAAAATAAACCCATTCCTCCAAAAGCTGCTTTTTTTGGCTGGGTTCTTTGTTGCAGCAATGAGAAAGCTGACTGTAACACTCAGATTATTCTCAAAATGGGAAAGTCTTAATATAGTTTTGCATTGCCCCTCTTTGATATAAATAAAGTTGCAGATAATATTTATCTCCAGAAAGCAAATAGTCTAAAGAAAATAATCACTGAAGTTGGTTTTCTTCATTGAGGATTCAATAAGGAATGATGAGGACTGTGGTGAACTAGAATCACATCCCGTGGAAAAATGGCAGCTGCCGCTCAGTTCTGTCCTGGTGTCACATGGGCAAATGTGGATCATTTAAAGAGTCTGGATATGTCATGAAATATCCTAATGGTAAAATATTGACTCAAAAGCTAGATGTGGTTGGGCATGCCTTTAATCCCAATACTGAGGAGGCTGAGGTAGGAGGAGTCGGCCAGCCTGGACTACAGAATGAGTTCCAAGTCAGCCTGGGCTAGGGTGTGACCCTACTTCAAAAACTTTATATATATATATATATATATATATATATATGTATGTATATATATGTATGTATGTATATATATGTATATATATGTATATATATGTATATATATAGACTTCAAGCATGGTATACATCTGGGGGTCAAACTGGTCCTGGAGCAAGCCTTGCGTCCTCCCAATGACAGCCACCTCTGGTGCCCCAGTGAGCCACCTCTCAGCATTTACCCTCTGTGTCATCTTTCCTGTGTAGAATCAGGGCTAGTCTTCAATCAGAAGAGCACTGCAGAGGTGGCAGTTTGTGACTCCTGAATCTAGTTCATAAAGGCCCTGAGGTATCACTACGCTCTCCTGACTTACTGAGGAAACAGTCACCATGTCATGCGGACACTCAAGCTGTCCATTTCCTATGGGATGAGGATTTGGGATGTGTCCCAAAGGCCTAAAAGGCTCATGTCTTAAAGGCTTGGCCCAGGTTGGCACTATTAGGAGATGATGAAAACTTAAAGAGTTGGGGTCTAGTGAGAGGTCTTTAGGTCATTTAGAGGTGTGTCCTTGAAGGAGGTAGTAAAACCCCAGTCTCTTCCTCTTTATCTTTTGCTTCTTGACCAATGAAGTGAACTGCTTTGTCCCATCACATGAGCTCACCATGATGTGCTCACCAAAAGCCCAAAAACAATAGGGCCAAGTGACCATGGATGGACCAGAACTTCTGAAACCATTAGCCAAAAAAAAAAAAAAAAAAAAAAAAAAAAAAAAAAACAAACTTTATTTCTTTCGAAGTTGGTTATTTGTCATAGTGACAGAAAGCTTTCTCACCATATAAAGAGAAACTTAGACCCCAGCCTACATCCAGCTCAACAGGTCATCATTTGAGTGACCCTCCTCAAATGAGAAGCTGCCCCAGTCAGGCCTTGAGAGAGCAAAGCACAGCCCACCCCTAACTGCAAGCTCATGGAAGACCCTGGCCAGACCAAGCAGCTCCTACATCCTTGGCCCATAGAAGCCATGAGAGCTACTAAATGCTGTGAGGTAGACAAGGCGCACACACTGATTTGGTACAGTGTGCCAGATTTAGCCCAAGGATTATAATTTGTTAACTTCTCTGTGTTAGAATTTATCATGCAATAATACCTAACTACCTCACTGCCTGAACTGGAAGTGGCTACGATTGATTGCTTGGGTAAAGCACACTTGTTGTTCTGGAAGCTAGATTAGAAGAGGGTGGGAGGGTGAGGACTGAGGGACAGTGGTTCCAAGATAACCGGAACCAGACTTGGGTGAGGAGAGGTATGTGTCCAGGTGATGGCACAGAGGTCTTTTGTGTCCCCTGTCAATCAACAGGACAAAGACGAGGCTCAAACCATAACAAAGTCCATTCCTTTTTAATGTGTGAATGCAGCAGCATTGTGTGGGGGAGGGATACATATACACATGCTTGTATTAACCTGGATCTAAACTGCACTATGATGTCTAGCCAGTGAGCCCCAGGGATCTGCCCTCCTGGTGCTGTGATGATAAGTGTGTGCCATCATACCTGGCATTTTTATGTGTGTTCTGGAGATTGAACTCACATCATCGTGTTTGCGAGGCAAGCACTTGGCCAACTGAGCTATCCCACCAACCCCGAGACCATTCCTTTTCATTCCCCTTGTATTGTGGGCAGCTGCCTTTGAAGAATCCTGGTTATAAGTAAGACAGAAAGGAAGTCTGTCTCCCACAAGTTCTACAAAGCGCAAACAGAACTGGCATGAGGCAAACTCCTAAGCTGGTGACAAGGCTATTGATGCCAAGTAAGCCATGAGTCTGGATAACGCAATGCCCCATGGAGAGTTCCAGGAACACTGCCTGTCCCTTCAGTGAACCCTCTGCCTCCTGTTCTTCCCACCCCTGCCAGGCCCGGGGTACAGCCTGGGACAGAACTGAGCTGGAGACATGTGGGTAACTCACACCCATCTCATCAGCTGGCAGGAGGGAGCAGGTGGAGGAAGGAAGGAGAGGGGGAGAAGAAGCAGGAAAGCAGAGAGAGAGAGAGAGAGAAAGAGAGAGAGAGAGAGAGAGAGAACCAAACAGGCACCAGAATCCAGTCTCTGTCCTGCTCCATCTGCATGGACCCTATTCTCCAGCAAACTAGGCAATTCCAGCTTCTGGATTCCAAAGCCATGGCAAGTAGGAAATATCTTCTAGCAATCCTAGACACAGTCTGGGGATTCCTCTGGTTGGCTCTCAGTTCACATACCCACAAATATGAACCAATTGTAATGGCCCAGAGATTCCCTATTCCCGATTGACATATTCAGTGCTCTCCCTTGATCCTAGAGAGAAATAAGGAAGAGGGTGAATCCTCCCTCAACCCCAAGGCTTTGCAAGAAGAAAGGGAAATGCATGCTGGGCAAGAGGAAATCACAAGCCATTAATGAGCCCTTTAGTTTCCTGGCCCTGTCAGCCCCCTTCTCAAACTTCAGGGAGAATGATTTGCCAAGCGTCATCCATCTGACTCAGGCATTGGAGGCTGGAAGTGATTATTTAACACACGCTGTGAGAGGCTGGGGAAGCTGGTTGAAAATTCCCTCTCCCATCTCTTCCTTTGAACACCCAGAGTGGGAAGGAATGCCCCATGCACAAGTCTAGCCTTGGGCTACCCAGCCTAGTCAAGGCCACATGAACTTGAACCAACAGAGTCAATGGTGGCTCTGAAGTTACCAGAGAACGTTTGTGGAGTTTGTGGGAGCAGGATGTGTACATCTCTGAGCAAGCGACTGAAGAGTGGGCAGTTTGTGTGGAAAGCCAGGAGGAAGACAACGTTCCTCTCAACTCCAGTTCTCCCTCCGGGCCTCTCTTTTTTTTGAGGTCTTGGCAGTCCATGAGAGAATGAGGCAGAGGGGTTAAGTGTGACCTGGGCACTGTTGACGGAAATGGGTCCCTAGCACAGACCTTTGTCCAGCACAGGGAGCCAGGGAGGCTGCTTGGTACTGGTAATGTTTAGGCTGAAATTTGATTTTTTTTTTTTGATGCAGGGTCTCACTCTAATCCATGCTGACCTGAAACTCACTCTGTTAGGCTGAAATTTGAAAGGTGAACACAGATAAAAAATGAATGTGTGAATATGTACATAGGCAAATGCATATTATGATTAGGGTAAATGCTTATCATGACCTCTTGTAAAGTGTAAATTAAGCTCCTAAAATTGTAAACGTCTGCACTGAGGACTAACAAAGTACTTTTTAAAAAAATTTTTTTATTGTCCATAATGAGTTACAACATTTAGTGGGCAAACAATGAGTTGTTATCCCCAATTCCCCACTGCCCTCCCCTCCCCCCTCAACTGGATAACCTCCTCCATGGGTCGTCTGGATCAGTCCTTGTGACAGGGGACCATGGATAGACTAGTATTCAGCCAGGTTCACCTGTCCGTACCTCTGGATAGTCTCCCCCACCAGGCTCCCAAGACAAGATGCACTATGGGACCAATTGACAGGGAGGCTACTAAAAATCGAATCCTGGTAATCCAAAATTGTGTATATTTGTTAACCTACACTGATCTCACTCTCCGATGGAGATTGTGTTTGTATCTTTCAGGATGCAGCAAGAGTGCTGGGGCTCATCTAACCCTACCAACCAACCGTAGGCCGATAGCTGAGATTCTGGCAAGAGAGGGGCCACCACAGTCATACAATGGAGGATCCAAATGGAACTCCGCAGAGAATGACGAGATGAACAAGGAGCCCACAGCCACAGCCATTAAATCAACACAGGATTAGCCAGTGGAACAGAAACCAACAATTTTCGACACAGAGACCCCTAAGCTCACAACCTTAAAGCAAACTTATTACTCATCCACCACGACTCAGGGAACTATGTGGAAGAGGGGGCAGAAAGATTGTAACAAAGTACTTTAAAAATCTGTTCTATTTTCGTAGGCATTTGAATTAAATAGTTTTAGTTAAAAAAAAAAGGTATAAGAAAAGGGGGCCTTCCTAGTGACAGGGAAAAGACACCTTTAAACAGTAGGTAGCTGTGTGTGACTAGGTATGCTAGCAGGAATAGGCAGGTGCTATAGTTTGAATGTCCTCACCAAAGCATGCTGAAATTTCATCTTCACTGTGCAGGATTAAGAGATAGGACCTTTCAAAGCCGGGCGTGGTGGCACATGCCTTTAATCCCAGCACTGGGGAGGCCAAGGTAGGAGGATTGCCGTGAGTTCAAGGCCACTCTGAGACTACATAGTGAATTTCAGGTCAGCCTGGGCTAGAGTGAGACCCTACCTCAAAAAACAAAACAAAACAAAAAGACTTTCTTCTTGAATCGCTGGGTTCATGCATTAAGGAGTTAATCTGTCGTTATAGAAGGGGTCTGTTGGAAAACTGGGCTTGGCTCTCTCTCTTGCATGCACTCCCCTCTGTAGACAGCTCTGAAGGCTTGGAAATGTGGTGAGTTGTGCCATCAGCAAGGTCTTCCTTCATGAGACACTGCCCCTCGGATTTGTACCTCCCACCCTCCGGAACTGTGGGCTGAGTCAACCTTTATTGCTTACAAGTTACCAGTCTTAAAGGTCATTGTTATTCATTCTTATGAGTTACTCAGTTGCAGCAACAAAAACTAGATCAAGACGACAATGAAGCTAAGGCATCAGAAAGCCTGGTGACACCACCTGCTGCTGACACTCTCCAGGGCCTTGACTCTGTTCTCCTAACTCTGGGAGAACCATGACAGGCATTTGGAGGATTTTAAGATGGGGTGATATCACTTAAAAACATGCAAGTGGCTCCAGTCTTGGCAGAGCTAGAGTGTAATACGGGTGTATGGATCAGGACTCCAGGCTCCAGGGGACAGCAGACAGCCAACTCCAGCCACCATGGCTTGAAGCATGATTTAGGCAGGGTCCTAGGGAACTCGTGCCATCGCTCCAAATTTTAAGGAAATGGAGTAACTTGATATTTTCTGGGAAAGATGAGTGGCTGAAAGATGGCTAAAACAAATATTCTCCAGCACAGAAAGTCCTCTTTGAGGGCATTATCCCAAAATGTCAGTAAAGATGAGAGAAAGGACTTGGCTTCAAGGATGTTCCTGGCAACCTTGTTTAAACAGGAAACAACTGGGAACCGTGAGAATGCCCAACCATAGGACTCTGGTGTGCGTAATGATGACCAGGCTGACGATGGCGGATCTTTAGGTATTTGGTCTGCTACCATAGTAAAGACTGAAAATTCCCAGAAACGTTTGTACTATTACTATTATTACTACTGGATTACTATTATTTCTTCTTCCCAAAAGGCAAAAAATACCCAATTTAACATGGCACAAACATAGAAGTCTGGGAGCTGGAGAGATATAAACAGCTCAATGAGCAAAGTGCTTGCCTCATAGTCATGAGGACCTGAGTTTGATAAGCAATACCCACCTAAAGAAACTGCGCACAGGTGCATGCTTATGATCTCAGTGCTGGGAAGGTGGAGGCAGAGAACCCCTGGGACTTGCTGGTTTGCCAGACTCAGCTTAATTGGAGATCTCCAAGCCAATGACAGAATCTCTTTTAAAAGGAGGTAAGGACTGGAGAGATGGCTCAGCAGTTAAGGTGGTTACCTCCAGAGCTTAAGGACCCAGGTTCAATTCCCCAGTACCCACATAAGACAGATGTGCAAAGTGGTGCATGCATATGGAGTTTGTTTGCAGTGGCTGGAGACCCTGATACACCCACGTATATTCTCTCTCTCTGTGTGTGTGTGTGTGTGTGTGTGTGTGTGTGTGTGTGTGTCTGATTACAAATAAATAAATAAATATTTTTGTAAAAGAGGTGAAGGTCATGTATGCTTGAGGATGAGACCTAGGGTTTCCTTCTGGCCTCCACATGGGTATGTGCACTCAACAACACATTGCGGCACACACCATACACACCCACAAGAAGTCAGGGTGGAAACTGCTGTGCCAGTGGCTCTCTGGGTCAGGCAGGTGATTCTCTATGATTCTCTCGCCCTTTCCCTCCAGGTTCCAAGGGATGGAGCCTAGTGCTCATGTTCAGAGTAGGAAGAGAAAGCCAGGCATGGTGGTGCACACCTTTAATTCCAGCACTCGGGAGGCAGAAGTAGGAAGATCACTGTAAATTCAAGGCCACCCTGAGACTACAGCAGAGTGAGACCAGGTCAGTCTTGGCTAGAGTGAGACCCTACCTCAAAAACAATAACAACAACCACAAAACAAAACCCAAAGTAGGAAGCTGGGAGGATTAAAAAATGCCTTTTACAGGAAGGTACGCACTTCCCCTGAAATCTCCACCACACTTCTTCTTATAATTCCATGGGTAAATGAGGTCATGAGACTACCTGTATCCCCAAAGGAGTCCAGGAAATCAAGACTCTGGCAAAGGGCATGGGACTACTACACCACGTTTCCTGATGGTGACTTGTTACCTAGTACATGACCCCTCAAATAAAATCAAGAAAGGGACAGAATGGATAAGAAATGCCTACCTGAGGAGAGAAAGTTGGCAACCCTCCATCAGGTCCTCCTGCGGTCTTTTAAAGTAGAGTTTACTGGGCTGGAGAGATTTCTCAGTGGTTAAAGGTGCTTGCTTGAAAGCCTGACTGCCTGGGCTCAATTCCCCAGTGCCCACAAAGAGCCAGATGCACAAAGTGGTGCATGCATCTGGAGTTCGTTTGCAGGGTCTCTCTCTCACTCTCTATGCAAATTAATAAATGACATATTTTTAAAAATAATGTTTGAACCAGGTGTGGTGGCACACGTCTTTAATCCCAGCACTCAGAAGGCAGAGGTAGGAGGATCATCATGAGTTCAAAGCCACCCTGAAACTACATAATGAATTCCAGGTCAGCCTGACTAGATCAAACCCTACCCCAAAAAACCAAATAATAATAATAATAATAATAATAATAATAATAATAATTTTTAAGTAGAGTATACTAAAAGCACTGAAGACTGGATAGGACTGGAATAGATAACTGATCTCAAACCAAATTCCCATGCTGCCCAGTTATTTAGAGGTTCTGTTGGGATGAAAAGGAAGGCTCATACATCCTAGCTCTCAATCTTCGACACAAACACCTCTCCTTTATCTGAATAGTAGAGACTCTGAGCATCAAATCCCATCAATTATGGAATGTATTTCATTTTATGTACATATCATGAGCCAGGAAGCAGAATTAATGTATGCATGTATACATGTATGTATGTTTATCTGAGCATGTGTGTGTATGTATCTTTATTTGTATCTATAGACACACACATAATCTAGAAGGCTACCTGGCAGGGATTTCAAAGTGGTGGCCCCAGGAGCTTAAATCAATATTTAAAATCTCTTTGACTTGAAAATGTCATTATACTGCCTATGTAATCTCTATTACTTACACTCATAATAGTTTTAATGTAGCAGTTCACAGACGAATAATTTTCATATAAGTTAATTCCCCCTATGCACATATACATGTTATTTTAATACCCAGCTTACATCTATATTAACACCCTAGCCCTGGGAGATTCCCAGTGATAAGTGGGTGTTGACAATGACTCTCTCTGGGTTCATGGGTCGTTTCTAACTTTTTTTTTCCTGGTCTGTCCTTTCTAATTTTGATAAAATAAACAGACATGGCTTTTGTAATAAGGGGGAAAGGCCATTTTAATTAAAAAATAATAACCATGTGGCCTGTGACCTGTGGGCTGTTTGGGCTATGCTCGGCTGTTCCCGCTGAGCCTGGCTCTTGTAGACTATTGCTCTTCCTGCCTCCCCAGCTTCCCTCACATGTGTCGCCAAGTGAGTGGCAGGGTCTCTACCAGGCCCTGTGAGTGGGAGCTGGGGTTGGATACTTTCGGAAGAGCAGACCCCTCCTGGAAGAGTTCTAAGCCCAGTTGGGAACTGAAGTCCTTTCAAATGCCAAGGTTACAAGGGACCGTGTGCCTACAACTGCTAACTGCTGTCCTCTGAACAGGACTGTTGATAGATATATGGCTTCGTACTGTCACAGGGATTCCACCCTGGCTACTGCAAGTCACCAGGACAACATCTGGCTTGAATTATTTATGATGACCTAAAAAATAAAAACTGAAATCCAAACCACCTCTGTAGCATGTCTTCTTTCCCCCGCCTTTTCTCGTGTACTCTAGAAGCTCCAAGGAGCTCAGGGTTTTTGAAAGAGGAGTTTAGAAGTCATCCAAGAGCTCAAGTCTCAGCACCACCATGCCTGGCATCAATTCTTTTTTTTATATTTGCTCTTTTATTTTTAAATGTCTGTATTTATTTGTTTGTTTGTTTGTTTGCAGAGAGAGATAGAAGAGAGACAGAGAGAATGGGCACACCAGGGCCTCTAGCTGCTTCAAATGAACTCCAGACCACCTTGTGAATCTGGCTTTATGTGTATACTAGGGAACTGAACTTGAGTCGTTAGGCTTTGCAGGGAAGCATCTTAACTGCTGAGCCCTCTCTCCAGCCCAAATTCTTTGAGTATATTTAAAAGAGATTATTTAAGGGCTAGAGAAGATGGCCCAGCAGTTAAGGCACCTGCCTGTAAAGCCGAATGACCTGGGCTCAATTCCTCTATACCCACATGAAGCCAAATGCACAATGTGGCATATACATCTGGAGTTCTTTTGCAGTGGGTGGAGGCATTGGCATAACCATTTTCTCTGTCTGTCTGCCTCTCTCTCCATATATCTATCTGCTTGCAAATAAATAATTTTTAAAAATAGATTATTTAAGTCTTTGATAAGTCCAATGTCTGGGCTTCCCTTGGGACAATTTCTATTAACTGCTTTTTCTCCAGTTTCCTACAGACTCTTATTCCTTTTCATGGCTCATAATTCTGTTGTTGTTGTTATTGAAAACTTTTTATACATTTTATACAGTATGGTGTAAATACACTGAAAATGAGGTCTTCTCCACTCTCCAGGGTGTGTTGTTGTTGCTATTTGTTGTTGTATACCATAGTAAGCTTTCTGAAATATTCTGGAAGATCTGTATCCTTTTGTCTGTGGGGTACTGACATTTCTACTTACTTACCTTAGTGGTCAGCCAATGACTAGGCAGAAATTTCCTTCTCATCACTATGGATGAGCTCTTTTTGTATATTGAGGCCTGTTCTCAAAACTCAGCCAGGGCCTGGACAGATGGTTCAGCAGTTAAAGGCACTGCCTGCAAAGCCTGCTGGCCCAGGTTCAATTTCCCAGTATTCACCAAAAGCTATATGCACAAAGTGGTACATAGGTCTGCAGTTCATTGCAGCAGCAAGAGGCCTTGGTGCTGCACCCATTCTCTCTCTCTCTCTCTCTCTCTCTCTCTCTCTCTCTCTCTCTCTCACACACACACACACACACACACACACACACAAATAAATAAATTTTTTAAAACTCAGCCAGGCAATCGGTAACTTGTTGAGCCTTCACTCAATGCTTGTACAGAAGGGTGGTGGAGGGCACTCTCAGGTCTTTCCTGGACATGTGCACAGCTGTGCTGTGTGCAACTGCAGGTGTGCACCCTGGTGTGTGTGCACATGGTGTGATCATATGCACAACTGTGGCTGTGGGTACATACTGCCCTGCAAAAACAAGACCTTCTAGATTCCCAGCAACTCATGAGAGCTTTGCCAAATCTCCGAGCAGCATCTCATTCTCCAGCTTTTTGTTTGAAGCTTTTTGGTTAGCCTATTGTTTTCTCCAAGTTTTACCCACCGCCCGCCAATGGAGTCCCAAAGTTACACCACTGCCTCCAAATGTCTTCACAAACACCCCTCAAGAGAAGAAGAAAAGATCTGTGTCTGGTAAGCTCTGGGTTAGGTAAGAGAAGAACAACCTAGTAGGGTCCTCTTGCCAGCCACCAGATGGAAGGCATAATGACAGTTCTCAGGGAATGTGCTCCGAGGGAGCTTCACTCGTCTGTCCCTCTGGAGGTTTTTCAGGTTGCCTTTCACTATGAATGTGGACTGCTGCTTTCCAAGGCTGCTGCAGAGTTGGAAAAAGGACCGTGGGAAAGCAAGTAAGAACCCCGAAAGGTCCCCATTTTAACTTAGACTCGGTCTTCTTTCTGGAATAAATGGTCTCTCAATTGCTGCAGGCCTTTGGTTAACCGTGAGACCTCTGAGGAAGTTGGTGCTGGCCATAAGTGACAGTCTCCTTGTTGCTTTCATGGAGTGGATTTTGGAAGTCTAGCTCCACTTGTTCCCTGCCCTCGGTGGTTGTAAAATGTCCACCATAGGCACTTGTTTGAATACTTACTCCCCAACGGGTAGCGCTGTTCCAGAAGGTTGTGGAACCTTGCTGATCTCTAGCTTCCTGCAGGCTACACCTTCCCTGTCATTGTGGACTCGACCTTCTGGAACTGTAAGCCAAATTAAACCCTTGAGGTGGTCTGGTCAGGCATTTATTCACAGAAATGAGAAAGTAACTGACACACAATCTATTTCATTGTTCACAACTCTGTGGGCAATGAGAACTCTTCACAGGAGGAAGATAAAACCCAGAGAGGTAGGTGAGTTACCCAAGCACCCCAGATCAACAAGCCCCGACTCAGAAGTGACTGGGGAGATCTGGCATGTCCCCCAGAATTGAGAAAGGCATACTGCCTCTTGGGGATCAGTAAGACTGAATCCACATCCTAATTAATGCTTCTGTGAGCCTTAGTGCCCAACTCCCTCTTCTTCTACCTCAGTATCCCCATATGTCAAGTGAAACTGTGGACTAATTTCTCTTATTCTTTCAGGATTTTGAATTTCCCTGGAAGGTCCACAACACACCATCTCCCAGTAAGCTGTGACCTTCAGCTGGGGTCAGGCCTGGGTACTGTTGCCCCAGAGGGAGCTCTGTCACCCAGAGGATGGTGGGTGCTGGCTGTCCATCTGCTCAGGCCCCAGGCACTGTCCTAGAAGCTTTGGATGACTCCAGCGGTGTGTAGGACAGTCACTAGCAACAAGGCTTTAACTTACCAGCCTAGTTGTGGAGCCCTTATCTGGGCATCCTGAGGCAGGAGGGCAGGGCTAGGGAAGGTGCTGGCTCTTGCTTCATCCCTCTGTCTCTCACTTCTGCTCCCAGTTTCAATCACCCTCACCATCAAAGCCCACAGAAATCTGGCTGCTTTTAGACTATGGGACAAAGGGTTTTCTTAAAAGCTTTTTTTTTCTGGGGCCTGGAGAAATGGCTTAGTGGTTAAGGTGCTTGCAAAGCCTGACAGCCAGGGTTTGATTCCCCAGTACCCATGTGAAGACAGATGCACAGAGTGGCACATGCATCTTGAGTTTGTTTGCAGTGGCAGACAGCCCTGGGGTGCCCATTCATTCATTTATTCATTCGTTCATCCATTCATTCATATTCTCTCTCTGTCTCCCTCCCTCCCTCTCTCCTCTCAAATAAATAAATAAATAAAAATATTTTAATATTTTTATTTATTTATAAGCAGAATGAGACAAACAGGGAAGAGAGAGCAAAAAAAATGGTTGCCAGGGCCTCCAGATGCTGCAAACGACACCAGATGCATGCACTATTTTGTGCATCTGGCTTTATGTGGGCACTGGGGAAATCTATCCTGGGTTGTTAGGCTTTATAGGCAATCATTCTAACCACTGAGACATCTCTCCAGCCCATATTTTTTAGGGGCTGGAGAGATGTCTCAGCATTAGGGGCACTTGCCTCTCTCTCTCTCTCTCTCTCTCTCTCTCTCTCTTTCTTCTTCTTTCCCCCCAAAAATAAATAAATGAAAAAATTTTAATTATTTTTTAGCCAGGCATGGTGGCACACGCCTTTAACCCTAGCACTCAGGAGGCAGAGGTAGGATGATCACTGTGAGTTCAAGTCCATCCTGAAACTACATGGTGAATTCCAGATCTGCCTGGGGTTAGAATGAGACCCTACCTCGAAAAACAAAATATATATATATATATTTTAATTTTCTAATTCTCCTTGATCTACAATGCCCTGATAATGTTTTGCTTCCCTATTACCTCTTGACAGTGTCCTGCCCCTTGCCTCCCTGTGCACTCTGGGTACACACACATCAGGCATGCTCAAACCTCAGAGCCTTTGTACTTGATATTCCATCACCTGACTCACTCAGCTCTTCAAGTCTCAGCTCAAACCTCCTTGTTAGTGAGGCCTCCCCAGTTAAAACAAGCCTGATTTATTTATACGTCCCTTTCCTTCCCCGATTCACTTTTCTCCTTAGGACAATTTTGTTACATAAACCAATAAATTGCTTTTTTACCCAAACCAGCTTGACTTGTCACTCTTTAAATCAAGTCTATGAAGACAAGGGCTCCTCCTTTGGCTCCTGCTGAAAGGCTTGGCATGGAGCTGGTGTGCTGGAGGCCCTGACCTAAAGCAGAATCCTTGACTTGCTTTTGCAGTTGGCACAGAGGGTGCTCTGAGCTGATGGTTGTATGCCAGGTGACAGCTAGGCCACACACAAGGCACAAGAACAGTGATACAAAGGGGTCTGGCCTCTGTCCTGTCCCACCCATCCCCATTACCCACTCGGGTTTGACACAGTGAGTGGGGAGTATTTTTGCCTTTTCTCCTACAGAAGCCCAGCCAGGCTGGCCCTTTGTGCCAGGCCGTGTGAGCAAGGAGGAAAGGATGGTTGGTCTGGATGGGCTGAAGTTTGCGTGCTGGAAGCTGGACACTGTCCCTGTCATATCTCTGCCAGCCAGTTGCCATGACCTCCCACACCCTTGCCACTTGCCTGCCAGGTCCTGCCCAGAGCTACTCTGGTCTGGACAGCTTAGCAGCATTGCAATGCCCTGCAGAGTGGAGAGAGTGAAGAAGGCAGAATTCAGGAGTGAGCCCTCCTCCAACCCTCCTGGAGAGATGATGGGGGATGACTTACAGGGAGTAGACCTGCCAGGATCATATGGCATTCAACAAAGATCACTCAAGAGACTACAGAGAGCCTGGGGGTTTGTGTGCGTTCGCACATATCGATACGTGTGTGTGTGCACGCACACGTGAGCATGAGAGTGTGCAGATACATGTATATGTGAGTGTGCACGCACACATGAGCGTATGTGCAGATACGTGTACATATGTGAGTGTGCATGCACACGCAAGTGTGTGTGCTTGTGGAGGCCAGAAGACAGTCTTGGATGATATTTCTTAGTCACCATCCACTTTTTTTTAAAGACAAGGTCTCTGTCACTGGTTTGAAACTCACCTAGTAGGCGAGACTGGCTGGCCAGCAAGCCCCAAGGATCCACAAGTCTCTATTTCTCCAGCCCTGGGATTATAAGCATGTGCTTTTTTTTAATGGAGGTTCTGGGGATCAAACTCAGGTCAAGCACGTTCACAACTGAGTCACCTCTCCATACCTGAAATCTGGTTGTTTTTTTTGTTTGCTTGTTTTGTTTTTCAAGGTAGGGTCTGGCTCTAGTACAGGCTAACTATGTAGTCTCAGAGTAGCCTCAAACCCACGGTGATTCTCCTGCCTCTGCCTCCCGAGTGCTGAACTAAAGGAATGTACCACCATACCCAGCCACGATCTGGGTTTTAATCCAGCTCGTGATTACTTCCAGAGCTTCCCTGTAGTGCCACCACCTGTACAAGTCTAGTTGTCTAATCAGAGTCTCTCGTGGGATATGAAGAGGATGAAGTGAGGCAACCCACCAACAAGGTACCTGACCCAGACATGGAAGCAGCTAGTGAGGCTATCAGGAGCCCTAAAAGAGAAGTAGCAGCTCTCAGAGTGAGCCTCGTTCTAAGCTTCAGTGCTCATTTCATCTTCCCAACAACCCTCGGTGGGAAATCCATCAGAAGCCCTATTTTGCAGATGACAGAACTGAGACCCAGGAATGCTGAGAAGTGCTTCACTAGCCCAAGATTCTAAACTGGAGTCTCCAAGCCTTCAAGCCCCGTTCCCATGCATAACCACTGGTTAGGCAAACTCTGTCTTGTCTGGTAGAAGCACTTCCCTCCCTTTTGTGGAAAAACAAGCTTGGCCTTTACAATTCAATTCTTTTACTCCATATAAGTTTGTGCTTTTATTACTTTTCCTTTTAACCAATTATAGCATCTGTGTGGTTCTCCCGTTGCTTAACAAGTCAACCAAAATCTTAAAATGTGGTTCTTTTCATAGCTCTATAAGAGTCATCATTTTAGCCTTTTTGTGAAAATCATCTCTTAATAGGGCCTTAGAAACCAATGCCTGATAGCAGCCAAGAACAACTTTCCTATTCCTATTCCTCCTCACTCCTCCAGTGAAGGGACCTGGGAAGGAGTTGTGCTCACAGAAAAAGACCCTCAGTGACCCTGGGATTGGGTTTTCCAAGGACAATTTCTCCTGATGTCAGACAAGGTCCAAGCTGAAAGCAGACCCCTCTAGGTGTGAAGGTCATGGTGTGGATACTGCCTCTTGGGGTCTCCAGCCCAGACTCCTCTGAGCTTCCTGGTAGAATAAGGCCTATAAAAGGAGATGGGTGCTTCCCCCTGCATGGCTGCCCTTTCTGAACATTTGGGTGGGCACGGGTGCCCTCTTGTGGCTTCACCAGCTTCTGCATGAGCTTTTCAAAGTCCCTGTGATTGGTGGGGCTGCCCATGCTCTCATCACTTAGTCTGGACTCTTCTATCTGCAGCCTTTCCTGCCCCCAACCAAAGCCTTAAGAATGGCTCTCTGTCACCTTCTCCTGTGTAGACATCAGAACTCAGCGCTGGGTTTCTGCAGGTCTAGAGTGATACTGCAAAAAACGATGGGTATGCGTTATCTTAGTAACCATTTTAGTTGCCTTGATCAAACACCTGACAAGAAGCAACTTAAGGGAGGAATGGCTGATTTTGGCTTCATTTCATGGGAAGGAGAATAGCTCCAGCCCGTGCAATGGAAGCTTGCAGCATAGCTTGCTCACAACTTGGCAGATCAGGAAGCAGAGAAGTCAGGCTGGAACTGGGCTGAGCTATATAAGCCATATGACCAAAGCTCTGCATGTATTAGCTAGACCCTGTGTCTAAAAGGGTCTACAGTGTTCCAAAAAAGTACCACTAGCTGGGACCCAAGTGTTCAAACATAGCCTGTTGGCAACAGTTCATAGTGCTTAGGAACCTCTCTATATCTTGCTTTTCTCCCTTTAAAAGTGAGAATCAGAGCTGGGCATGGTGGTGCGTGCCTTTAATCCCAGAACTCCAGAGACAGAGTTAGGAGAATCACTGTGAGTTTGATGCCAACCTGGATCTACAGAGTGAGTTCCAGGTTTACCGTGGCTATAGCGAGTCTCTACCGAGAGAGAGAGAGAGAGAGAGAGAGAGAGAGAGAGAGAGAGAGAGAGAGAGAGAGAGAGAGAGACCGAGAGACCAAGAGACCAAGAGACCAAGAGACCAAGAGACCGAGACGAGACAGAGAGAATATCAGCAACTGGGGAAATGGCTCAGTGTGTAAGTACAGGGGCACTGAGAGGGCATCAGAGTACCTGAGTTCAACCCACACAACCCACATAAAAAGCTGGGCATGGTCATACATTCCTGTAACTCCAGTTCAGAAGAATTGCTGGCATTCATTGGCCAGCCAATCTGACCAAAAATAAAAAATAAAAAACCCCACAGCTTCAGGTTCAGTGAGAGACTCTGTCTCAAGGAAACAACATAGAGAAGCAATGGAGGCAAATATCCGACATCTTCCTCTGACCTCTGCATGTGTGCATGGAGCCCATGTCTCTGCACACACATGTGCATACACCACACTCATACCAAAAAAAGAAAAGAGCCACAGTCCTTTCTTCCTCCTTAAATTGCTTCTATTTAGTCACAGCGATGAGAATATAACTAATACAATTCCTAAAGAACTGAAAGCCAGGAGTAGAGAGATGGTTGGGTTCAATTCCCCAGTACCCACCTAAAGCCAAATACACAACTGGAGTTCATTTCCTGGTGTGTCACGCCTCCCCCCCCCCCCGCAATTTGGAAAGAAAGAGAGAGAAAATAGAATTGAAAGCTGAACTTGAAGAAAGACATTTGGACACCCATGTTCATAGCAACATTATTGTTTATTTCAAGGCAGTGTCTCACTCTAGCTCAGCCTGACCTGGAACTCACTCCATAGTTCCAGGATGGCCTCAAACTCTCTGTGATCCTCTTGCTTCTGCCTCCCAGGTGCTGGGATTAAAGGCATAATGCCACCTTGCTCAGCCTCATAGAAACATTAAGGACAGGAGTCAAAGGTGGATGTAACCTCTATGTCCTCTGATAGAATGAATGCATGAACAAATGTGGTATAATCCATTTAATGGAATACTGGTCCTTAAAAAGGAAAGAAATTTGGACACATATTTCAACATGGAACATAAACTTTGAGTGTATTATGCCAAATAAAATAAGCTTACCAAAAAAAAACCTATACGGTTCCACTTTCATGGGGTACTTAATCAAATTCTCATAGTCCAAAAATAGAATGATGGGTACCACCTACAGAAAGAAGGGGTGTGGAAGTTACTGTTTTGTGAGTACAGGGTTTAAGCCTGGAAAGATGGAGAGTCTGGAGAAGGAGGGTGGTGAAGCTCACACAATACGAATGCCCTACTGCCATCAAATTGGGTGCTTAGAAGTGATTAAGATGGCAAACAAGCATGTTATGACTGTTTGGCCATATTTTTAAAAATTTTAAATTAATAGTGGTGGAGGCTGGGGAGACAGTTCAGTCAGTAAAGTACTTGCCTTGCAAGCATGAGGAACTGAAGTCAATTCCCAGAACCCACATAAAGATGCCAGGCATGGTGACACACACTTGTAATCCAGCCATGGGAAGCTGGAGACAGGTGGATTCCTGGGGCCCACCGGCTAGGTCCAGGCCAATGAGAGACCTGTCTCAAAGAAAGTAGATGGTGTCCCTGAGGTGTCATGACACCTGAGACTGCCCTCTGATTTGTCCACACATACTCATACATGTGTACCCCCAAACACAAAACATGCATGTATAAATACACATGCATACAAAACTAATATTTGTATATTAAATTATGTTTACTTATTTATTTGAAAGCAGAGAGAGAGAAATGGGCATGCCAGGGCCTCTGTAATGGAACTCTAGTTGCATGCATTACTTTGCACATCTGGCTATATGTGGGTGCTGGGGAATTCAATCCAGGTTGTTTGGCTTTATAAGCAAACATCTGAACCGCTAAACCATCTCTTCAGCCCCTAAATTATGTATTTTTTAAAGTTGTCTTTTCTTGGTGTCAAGTATGCTGGGCACCTCACCAGGTAGGAGGATGGGAAGTCATAGCTTCCAGTTACCCACTTGGTGGAAACAAAGAACAACATCAATCACAGAGAGCTTCCCAGAGAAGGTGAGTGGTTGATCTGAGGTCAGGCCAAAAGAGAAGGAGTTCATCTCCCTGACAACCCTGAGATCTGCTTCTTAGTTCTTGTCTTCATGGTTTCCATGGGGACAAGGGGCTTGGAATACACATATTGCTATCACTTAGCGACCAGGAACTGGTGGCTGCAGCCACCTGCCAAGTTTTTCCTGTCACCCTGGGCCCTCATCTCGGGCATGGACTCTGTCCTGCCCAGATAAACAGGGCCCAGGGGGGAAGCATCTTCCATCTGCTCCCCTTCTTAGACTCTCACTGGTCTCACGGGGTAGACGGGGACTCTTGCTGATGTAGGTAAGTCCACAGAAAGTGCTGGATGGACTTAGCAAGACAGACAACTTCCAGGTCCAGAGTATCCTCCCTTGTGTCCCCATTCACAGAAGTTGGAGTTCAGGTGTGTAACGGGGTGAGCTGGGGGTTAGAATTTAGATAACCCCCAGCTCAAAAATTCCAGTGCACCTCAGAATTTAAGGAGTACCTGAATTCTTGTCTACAAAGTTAAAGAATTAAAATCATAGACAGCAAGATAGTAAGATATAGTGGGAGACTATTATTTAAGGGAACATGGAGAATAACAGAGTTCTCCAGTCACCAGTGTGGGGAGAAAAACGTGAGAGTTTTTAGCAAAATCTCTGTTGATTAGTCAAACAAACAGAAGAAGGAAAGATATCAGAGGGTTCCCATCATGAGAAGGAAAGGTTCATGTGGGAAAGAACCCCGAGCACCACCACCACCACCACCACATGGGGATGCCTTACCCAAGTTCTGGGATTTCAGAGGTCCTTCTGCTGGCCTGCCTTGTGAGGAAAAGAAAGCAGATTAACTGTTCAGTCAGTATTTCCTGCCCTAGGTGGGCAGGGAGACAGGTGGTTGGTTCATACCTGACCAATCAGTTTTAGCGCCTAGGTTTTTAGCACTAGCTAGACACCTCCCACTCAAGGGGAGGGTGACTCTGGAGAGTGCCTGAACCATCATAGGTGGACTCATGGTCTGATGCAGGAGACAAAGCTCACCTTGTTCTTTTGATGTCCAGGTGCCAATGCCTCTAGCAGCAGTTACTTTCTTACCACTGGGATAAAACACCCAACTAGAAGCAGCTTCTGGCTTAGAGTTTTGGGGAGAGGTCTCATCATGGCAGGGAAAGCATGGCAGGAGCAGACAGCCAGTGTCACGTCTTTCACGTCTTCTCATCAACAGGGAGGAAGTACAGAGAGTGAGCTGAGTGGATCAAGTGGAGCTGGGCTACAATACCCCAAGGCCCACCTCCAACAGCATACCTCCTCCAGGAAGGTTCTACCTCCTAAAACCGCCACAAACTTTCCAAACATGCCACCATTTTGGGATTAAGTCCGAGGCTTAATCACAAACACATAAGGCTAAAGGGACATTTTGCTTTCAATCCACCACACCTCTTCTATGCTGGCTCCTGGGGCATGGACTTTCTAAGCCCTGAGTTACTCTTAGCTGGGATTGGGAGGGCCAGAGCAGACAACACACCATACCATCCCACAGTCACCCGTAAGCACCAAAACCACTTGCTCCAAATTCTGCAACCTTCTCCCCAAGAAATTTCCACAATTCCAGAAGCCCCTCTCACCTGAATGGAAAAAAAAAAAAACAGCTGGAAAAAATAAAAAATAAAAAAACAACCGGGAACTTCTGACACCTTCCATGGCCTCTCAGAGCTCCCTAGCAGACCTGAGCTGGAGCTGTCTTTTCTGCCTGCCCATCTTTACCCTGCCCCTCCCGCTAGTTTCTGGAATCAGCCCCCAAATAGGCTGTGCTTGCCTCCTCATTGGCTGTGTTGTGGTTGTTTGTGACAAAGTCTTATATAGGCACCATTGGCCTCAATTCACTACATAGCCAAGGTTAGCCTTGAACTCCTGATCCTCCAGCCTCCATCTCCCAAGTGTATGAAGACAGGAAATTATGTATAGCAGAGAAGGAAAGTTCTGTGAGGTAACAGCTATGATCAGCCGTATGCAAAGCAGCATGAAACCAAGAGATAGAGGTGAGAAAGATGGCTTCCTGGGGGTAGGCAACAAGGGGTGCTCTGTAAAATACTTAAAAACAGTAATGAAACTGACTAAAAGCTGCTCTGCCTTTTATTATCACTATGAACCAGTGATTCCAACCAACTTCGGTGATAAAATTTCCTCCCCACTGGGGCGATCATGTGTGCCCTCCCCTTGGCCCTCCACCAACTCCAGAGCACTGAGGTGAGAGTAATGAAGACAAGCAAGAGGAGAGAGAAGCAGCACCGAGGAGACAGCTGCCTGCATGGCATACTTCCATGCCTTCGCTCATGTTGTTTCCTTGCTAGGGAGCACCCTTCATTCCTCTGCTCTTCCCCCATAGCTCTGTGGTCTGTGCTCTGAGCTCTGTGCTCCACACACTGGCCATCTGTTTCTTCAAGACACCCTTCCTGATCCCCTAGCTTGAGTTCAATGCTTCCTGTGAGATGGGCAGGCCTCGGGGTGCTTTGTTTTTTTCTTATAAATATTCTATTTATTTATCAGGAGAGAAAGAAAGAGGAGGAGAGAGAAAGAATGAAAATATGAGCACACTGGGCATGTGTGACTTTGTGCATCTGGCTTCAACCAAGTGAAAATATTCAGAAACATTGCATGTGTTCTGAACATACATATATGAAGTTTTTAGATTATAAGGGAAGGATGTGTGTAGGTTACATGCTAATACTATTCCATTTCATTTAAGGTGCTTGAGCCACCTGCAGAGCTTGATGTCTGCAGGAGGTCGTAGAACCAGTCCCCCACAGATACTTTGCACAGGCTTGGAGACCAGAACACACGGACTAGCTTGGAAACAACCCCAGAATCCAAGTGTGAGATGCTGGAAGGATGAGAGGAGGGAGGCTGGGTCCAGGGAGTCAAGTACCTTTGCTCTTGGTCAGGAAGACTGGGGCCTCTGAGCGCTCTATTGAGGAGAGAGAGGAGAGAGAAGA